>ML296669.1:0-159324 GCA_005239495.1 Nicotiana undulata
AGCCTTGAACATTAGATAATAGGAATTGAGCTTTAAGAACTAATGTAGTCTACTACACTTTAAATAGTAAAAGTTTTTTTTTGGGCAACCAATTTCGTTACAACTAAAAAAATTATAAAAGTTTTAAGAACCCATTTCGTAAGCCTTGAACATTTGAGGTGCCATTTCGTTGCAGTCACTCTAAATTTCTTTGTTTTGCTTATAAACTAGACTGTATCATTGCTGCTCCCGAATTAATTATTCAATAGCTTCGGACTTTCGTATGATCTTAAACTTAGAAAAGTAATTAACTATTGAATATTCATAAAAATGTAGTTGCATAACTTCGGCCAAACAATCTTAATAAAGCGTTGTTAATTGTGTACACATTCATGTGAGACGAGTACGATTTAAAAATTAATATTCATAGAAAATGCTTTAAGCACGACTTAATCTATCATCGTGATTGTTTATGCGTTTACGTGACATAATTACGATTTTTAAAAATAAATCAAGGTACGTGTCGCGCGACTTTGGCCAAGTTTCTTTTTAATAATTAAGTGTTGTGAATTGTGTACACGTACGCGTGACATGATTTTTGACATGCCAAACAAGAGTACACGTATGCGTGACTCATTTTCAAAATAATTCTGTAATACCAAATAAGCGAGTAATTAAAAGCAGTAAAAGGAAAATACACATAGGTCCTAAAATGAATTATTAAAACAATTTAAACCAAGTATGAATTGTTAAGTGACCGTGCTAAGACCACGGAACTCGGGAGTGCCTAACACCTTCTCCCGGGTTAACAGAATTCCTTACCAGGTCTTTTGGTTTCGCAGACTTTTAAAACNTAATCGGGAAAAAAGGAGGTGTGACATGCCCGGAATCGAATTCCGAGGTCCCTAGTCCGAGAAATAAATTTTTAAAGAAAATTATTTTCTGAAAAATATAAAGACTTTTGAAAATAAATTTTGATGTAAAACTCGTGTTACCAGGCCCGTATTATGGTTCCGGAGCCCGGAGCAGTTTTAATATGGTTATTATGTGTTTTCTGTAAAATTTGGTAAGAAACGGACTTGGTTTGACGTGTTTCGGATCAAAAATGAAAAATTTGAAGTCTATGAAGTTTTGAGAAAATTATATAGATTTTGGAGTTTAATTCATTACTTTTGATGTTATTTTGGTGGTTTAATTACTCGAATAAGTCCGTAGGATGATTTTGAAGTCGTGTGTATATTCGGTTTTGAGCCCCGAGGGCTCGAGTGAGTTTCGGGTGGGTGTCGGAGTGCAAAAGTGTTAGAAAATCTGGTGTAGAGTGGAGTTGCTGGTGTCTGATGCATTACACTATGCGATCGCATAGGTGCCTCCGGGATCGCATAGCTTTAAGTTAGGGGGGAGGTCAGTTCCTCTATGCGATCGCATAGCACAGTCCGCGATCGCATAGGGGTACAGGAGGTCTGGGTAGTTTACTCTCTGCGGTCGCACCCTTAAGCCCGCGATCGCAGTCCACAGGATTTAGGCCTCTATGAGATCGCATAGAGTTATTTCGTCCAGTCATTTAAAAGCCCCAAAACAGAATGTTAACACGGGATTTCACATTCTTTCACTATTTTCTTCTTCTCCACACCTCCCTTGGCCATTTTTGAAGAGCAACATCACCATAGCTTCATAGGTAAGCAATTCTAACTCTAATTTCTTCCATTTTCTTCATCAATCATTAGATTCTAGGCCTAAAATCATGAAATCAAAGGTAGAAATTGGGGTTTGGGGTAGAGTTAGGGCTTTTTCCAATTTTTGGGAATTCAACCTCGTGTTGGGGTCGGATTTCAAAACAAATTATATATTCGGGCTCGTGGGGGAATGGGTAATCGGGTTTTGGTCCGAGCCCCGTGTTTGGACCAAGCAGTCCCGGGGTCGAATTTTGAAATTTTTGGAAAATTGTTGGGAATTCTTTAATTAGGCTTTGGAATCGAATTATTGAGTCATTATTGATATTATTGAGTCAATTAGGTCTAGATACTATCGTTTCGGAGTTGGATTCGAGAGGGAAAGTGGTGCTAGAGGCTTGATTTGCATTCTTGGAGCCGAGGTAAGTGTTTGGCCTAACTTTAGTGAGGGAATAGGTGTTGAGTCGTATGTGCTACTTGTTTTATCATGTTCAGTGTATAGGTGAGGTAACGAGTACCTATGCATTATTTGTCAAGCATGCCCATGAGTCTATTTTGGTGAATTACATGTTATTACTCCTATATTTATTGTGTTACGAAGTAGTTTCTTTTGGGAAATTGTTTAATTGCTGAGAATACTTGCTTAAGTACTTGTAAGATGATGTCTCCGTTGAGGATCCAATTCATTAAGCTATGTACTCGTAAGAGATTGGTTATAGCTGAGTCCCTTGCCGGGCAATGTTACTATTTTGGTTGATATTCCCCTTGCTGGGTGGTTATGAACTGTATTTCACACTGTTGAATTCCTTGCCAAGTTGTTATTTGTTGTTGATTTGGGTGAGGAAGAGTGTAAAGCACGAAGGGTGATGCCGTGTATTCATTTCATAGTGAGGAAGAGAGTAAAAGCACGAAGGGTGATGCCGTGCCATGATTTATATTGCTTTCCTTAATACATTGCATAGTGAGGAAGAGAGTAAAAGCACGAAGGGTGATGTCGTGCCATGATTTATATTGCTTCCATTTATACATTGCATAGTGAGGAAGAGAGTAAAAGCACGAAGGGTGATGCCGTGCCATGACTTTACATTTAAAAGCACGAAGGGTGATGCCGTGATGACTTTACATTTAAAAGCACGAAGGAACATGCCGTGCCCATTTATATATTTATTGCATTGTGAGGACGAGAGTAAAAGCACGAAGGATGATGCCGTGTACATACTTGTTTGAGTTACTATTTCCTGTTGACTTGTTCCTTTTGTATTGTTGGTTGTTCAGTTATTCATCTTTGATTCTCACTTGTTACCCCCATTACTTGTCCCCGTATTACCATGCTTAACTGCTTATTTCTTGCTATTTTCTCTGGTATATATTATAGAACTGTACATGTAAATTGTTGTTGTCGTGCCTAGCCTCATCACTACTTCGCCGAGGTTAGGCTCGACACTTACTCAGTACATGGGGTCGGTTGTACTGATGCTACACCTGCACTTCTTTATGTTGTGCAGATTATGCAGCCGGACCCAGTGGATACCGTTAGAGGGAGTATCCTTCAGTCCATACAGGCGACACCGAGGTAGTTCCGCAGACGTTCGTGGACCTTGGCGTCACCTTCTAACTTTTCGTTTCTGTCTTATCTTGGTATCACAGACAATTGTATTGTTCATTTCAGACTCTTGTTATAGTAATCCTAGACAGTCCATGAGATTTTGTGACACCAATTTTGGGGGATTATGTACGGAAATTTTGTGACAATTATTATATTAATATATTGACTCGCAACTTCTGCCTTATTATTAATTGTTTATGTTCATTGTTTCACTTTTAAATGACTTAAGTAAAGAAAGTTAGTAAATTAACTCAAACGTTGGCTTGCCTAGCGGGTTCAACGTTAGACGTTATCACGACCTGAAGGTGGGATTTCGGGTCGTGACAGTTCGGAACGTTGCCACAACAAACTAGTCTGCTCAGGTAGGCATAAGTTTGCTAAAGCTAAAATGAACTCATCAGAAGAGAAATTCTCAACTTTAAATATAATGCGACATTATCAGATCATTTTAAAAAAAATACAAACTAGTGTTCATAGTATGAAACTAGCAACATGAAAAATATAAGCCCGGTATATAACACGCGACAATAGGTTAGAATATTCTAATAATATAATAACTCTTTATACGATTACTATTTTAAATTAAATCAAAATCCAAAGTCTTGAGATTTTTTTCTACTATGATCCAGATGAGAAACCCCTTGAGTACTCATTCATAATAGAAAATAATTCCCAAATTTCCCCCAATAGGACACCATTTTCGAAATGTGAAATTCAGGATTGGAAGACAAAGGTAATATTGTCACCTTTTTCATGTTCTTTTGTTAGACAACTTACCCCAATATTGGTACCTTTGTCATTATACATATGTCCTGTTTCTCACTTCTCAGCAGTTTTACTGCCTCAGCAAGGAACTGTTTATCTTGGAGAGTACTGCATTTACCTCAAATTTTCACCCCGAGTCCCAAAAAGGGTAAAAAAAATAGATAAAAATTGAGTTTAAGTTTTATGCATGTATTGCACGATTAAGTTATTTATAAAGTAATTACAAATAACTTTCTATGATAATCATTAATTAGTAATTTGGAAAAAATGTTAATTAACTTGTTATAACATGTATTAAACCGCACCATCCACCGTGTTGCTGTAAAAAGATTTACATTTTCAGATATAAAATTAAATAAAATCATTAATTACATTTGGTGCAAATAACTAATCAGCGCACGTCCAACTGTTTAAGCTAAAAAATAGCCGACTGATGTATAATTTATGCATAATCTAGGTATTATATGTATATCACCATGTATAATCAGTGTCTATAATCTATGTAAAAAAAAAGATAGCTCGGTGTACAAAGCATCTCGCGTTCGCGCAGAGTATGGAAAAGAGGCGCACCCCAAGAGAGTGTGGCGTAGACAACCTATCCTGATGCAAACATCAATGGCTGACTCCATGTCTCAAACCCGAGACCTATAGGTCACACAGAAATAACTTGATCGTTGCTCCAAGGTTCCCCTAAATTAAATCTAAAGGTCAACCCAGTGTTTAAAGCATCCCGCATTCACACAAGGACAATGAAGAGTTGCATCCCAAGGGAGTGTGATGTAGGCAACCTACCCTGATGCAAGCATCAGTGGCTGATTCCACGGCTCGAACCTGTGACATATAGATCACATAGAGACAACTTGACCGTTGGTTACGTTCAAGGCTCCCCTTCGTCTATAATCTATATTAGGGGTGTACATTGACCGGGTTGGTTCGGTTTTTATAAAATCAAACCAAACAAACTATATCGGTTTGGATTGGTTCTATTTTATCGGGTTTTTCGTTACTTAAATATTATTTCAACCTTACTTTGTTAAATTTTTTATAAGTAAAAATATGTTTAGTAAAAATATAAAAAATGGACAAACATATCATCTATTAAAATATTTCTATGGGAGAAGTTTCTTAGTAACACATGATAGTTATTTATTTTAGTCATCTGATAATAGTTTTTCGTTGATGTAAATTTTCAAGGTTAATCGAATTTAGTAATTAAACATAATCAATATGATATCTAAATAATAATAATCACTTCACATTCCAAAAAAATATATGAATTTAATAGATCTTAAATATGATATGGATATGGAAGAACAAAGAGATTGACGCATTTCAGTAAAACTTGATGATAAAGTGATCATACAACCCATTATTTAAGGTTAATAAATATGGAGCACTTCATATACTATTAAATATTATATCCCGCTAGAGAATCCCAAATATTTCTACACATTTTTTAAAGAAAATTCTATATGAAATCTTAAAAGTATATATAAAAATTATATATTTATATGTCGGTTTGGTTCGGATTTTTTAACTCAATACCAAATCAAATCAAACCAAACGTAATCAGGATTTTTTAATCGATTTGATTTGACTTTTCGATTTGGTACAGTTTTCCGATTTTATTTGTACACCACTAATCTATATATATCGGCTAAAAAATAAATAGTGAATCCTTATTTAAATGTACAAGTGCTCTTCTACTTCTCGACTCTCAAGAGCATCTTGAAATCATAGAAGCTTCCAAAAGCAAACAGACACATTTCCTATTGATGGGTTCAGCTTTCTAAGTTGAATTCAGCTTAATGACAAAAAGTAAACATATGGCCTTTGACATTGCTTCTTGATTTTTTTCTTTGATTTGATGCTTTGCTTTTGTATGTTAGCAAAATGGGCTCTGAAAAATTTGAAGTTAAAAATCTTATCTACTTGTCTTACTATTAGTATGTACCATCAAGGCAGATACAATATATCATCCCCGAGTACAACTGAATTTAATATTTTTTATATAAAATATATAAATTTATATATATGAATCCATAATTACAATAGCACATTGAATTCAGTTGTGAGAAAGAAAAGTGAAAATATTTTTCAAAACTCTTTTTCAACCTTCTCACCTTATTTCCTTACCTTACCTCTACCCCCATCTACCCCCACACCCTCACCTACTCACCCCAACCCCAACACACATACCACACCACCCCGACCCCCACCCTATGTAAAAATATTATACTAATTAATAGTATTTTTTTTTTATTTCAACAAATGAGTATTTTCTTTTCATGATATTAAAAAAATACATTTAACAAAAAAGTTACTTTCTTTTTATGATGTAAAAAAGTATTTTTTTTTAATTTCAACAAAATGAGTGTTTTATTTTTATGTTGTATAAAGAATACTTTCTTTTTCAACAAAAAAAATTATTTTCTTTTTAGTTATGGAGCACAAATTTCACTTGCCTAAAGAAGTAAAGCAACACATTATTTCTTTTGGGTTTGCGTGAATTTTTAGAAGAATAATTAAATTCTTGGAAAGGTGGGTGCGTAGAGTAGTATAAAAAATTATTTCCTATAAAATATTTTCTACTCTCTAACCAAACACTAGAAAATATTTTCCGAAAAAAGTTTTTCACTCGCCCACCAAACAAGGGAAAATAAGTGATAAAACCACTCATTTTCCATGAAAACATTTTCTAGAAAAAATATTTTCTTTTGTACCAAACACACCCTATATGTTAATATATTTTCTTAATCAAATTAGTGTTTTTGATGTATAATTTATGGAATAAAAAAAAGAATTCCATGTAAAAATGTATAGAAAAAATAATCTGAACTTCACTGTTATTAGTATGTTGATAAAATTGTTACGTTGTAGAAGAAAATATCTAATACAAAAAGTAAGTCAAATTGATTAATCTTTACACCCTGTAAGAAGACGCTATATTTTCTTTTCAGTTTATTTGACAAATAATAAAACAAAAGAAAAGAATTAATTGGCCATTTTTGGTTCCCCTCGAGTAAAATAGCGAAAATAGTAAAACAACTTTTGCCTTTTCTCCTTAACCACCTGACCAAAAAAATAGCATAATTTGTCTTAAAAAATTCTGGGGCGGAGCTAGAGTGTGGAGAGCGGGTTCGGTCGAATCCAGTAGCTTTGGTTCGAAACCTGTATTTATCTTAAAAAATTCATTGAATATATATAAATTATTAATTTAGAACCCAGTTGTTTAACCAAAGAATGAGATTCTCGGCCAAAGCTATTTTAAGAAGAACACGGGTTTCTGATAACCAAGAGAATATGAAAATAATTGTAAGTAAATTCGTAAATAGAAAGCAATAAAGATGCGCAGAAAGTAAGTATATTTCAATAGTGGTTCGAACGTGTCTTTACAAGTTATATTTTACTCCCTTTATAGGGAATTTCTTAATATAACGTCTACTCTTTTCAGTGATTGAGCATTAATGACTAATAATGGCATTAATGTAATGTTACAATGATTAATCGTAACTGTTGCGTGAAGATTATGTAACGTTTGGCTCATTAATTGAAGATCTCGAATCTGTCATGTATTTCGTCTTGATTCATTCTGACTGTGTCTCTTTATCTTTCCAATTAGGTTGAGATTTCCGTATCTTATGATCCCGTGGGTATGCTATTTTGTTCCTCTTTATCTCGTACCTCTTTATAGAGTCTTGTCCAGTTGTCATGTTATCATTGCTCCATATAGATTGTTGAGTCATCATAATTGTTACACGTGTGAAGCTCATTTTTACCAATATAGATAGTCCCCTCACTTACCATTTATTTATCGATTAATATTTGGTAAGGGGATACTCATTTATGGCGGGAATATTTAGCCGCCGCTTCACTCGTACCATTGCATCCATCTCTGAATGTATGCATCGCTTGTCACTTCCATTTAATGCATGTGCCACGTGGCGTTCTCGGGTTGGTTCTGCAATTACTCAGCGCCTTTTAGGGCTTTTTGCAGCTGCATCAGTCACGAAGTGACAGCTTCAATTATGACTTTCACATTATTGTTTTTCCATTTTTTGACGGTTGCCTTCGAGTATAAATACCTCTTTCTTTTCTTTACTTTCACGAAAAACTTTCGACCTTCTTTCTTTATTTGTAAATTCTTCATTCTTTGTAAATATGTCTTCTTAACACCAACAATCTAGAAAAGTCATTAATGTAGATGAATTGACTCCACCTTCTGCTCTAACACGGAGTAGGAGAGGCGGTAGGCTTAGGAGCTTAAGTTCTACTCCCTCCAGGGGTTCTTCTTCTTATTCTTCTCCCCCACCTTCTTCTAGGTCTGATATCCCTTCATCTTCTTCAAGGGCTAGGGCTTCTATATCTTCGTCAAAGATTAGAGAACATAGTGAACTGCTTCGTGAGCCAAGGGTCGATGAGATTGTTCCCGCGGAGTTTTCTTTTGCCAAGGATAATCAGGCAATTTGTTGTGCCCAACGATAACCAAAAGATAACCTCTTACAGGACTGGGTACTCTTTTGTTTATACCTATCCCTTCACATTAGGATTCAAGCCTCCCATCGACCCTGTTATCATCAAGTTTTGTCGATTCTTCAAAGCTTGTTTGGGACAAGTCGGTCCTCTTGTTTGGCGAGTAGTCGCGTGCCTTAGGTATTTGACCAATTTAGCTTCCGTACCCTTTACCCTTCATCATCTTATTCACCTCTATTCTACGATGTTGTTCCGCCAAGGAGTGTTCACTCTCGCGGCTAGGAGTAAAAGGGTGTTAGTTACTCTAGATGATGATAAGGATAGAGGGTGGTATGTCCGGTATGTTGCTGTCCCTACTGCAGGTTTAGTAGGTGAAGAAAATCTCCCCTTCCCTGAGAAGTGGAATCTTGCACGTGAGTACAGTTTTGCCCACTTTCCTTTTATTGTGTTTTTGGTAAATTTTCAGTACCGTGACTGTTTCTTTTTCTTTTGTAGCAACCATGGGAACCGTTGAGAATGTCTCTGATTTCCGTGATTGGGTAGAAAAACTCTTGTTGATTGCTCCTTTAGAAGAACGCTCGTGGAAGTACCTCTCTGTGAGGTTTGGTTGGAAGGTTAAGACCCACGGTAAGTGAAGTTTTATTTTTACTTCTTCCCTTTTTGAGCTTTATCTGATCCCTTTCGTTTGTTAGGGTTTCCTGCTCGTGGAATTTCTGTTGCGGTTGTGTCCGCTTCAAGGTTTTCTCTGGCAAAGGCCCAGGAGATCATTGTTGGTTCCTCTTCGTCGAAAAGAAAAGCAAGTGGGTCCAGGACCTTAGTGGAGGAAGAGGAAGAGGAGGGTTCGCTGGTCTACAGGTCACGTAGGAGGAGGGTGGTCTCTGACGACGAGTCTGCACCCGTTGTTGATCCTCACGTGCCTGAATCCGAACTTTCTGCCCCCGAGGATGCAACTCCCTCTCATGTTCGTGAATCCATTGATCTACTGTTCCGCCAAGGTTTTGGTACCATTTCTAATGAAGCTCCCCTTGCTATTTTCTCTCCCCCTGCTCCTAAGGAAATTCCTTCTATTGCTCCCGTTGACGCTTCTACTCCCGTGGCTGTTGTTTCCTCAATCTGCTCCGTTTGTGGCTCCTTCACCCGCCCCCACTTCCATTCCTTATGTTGTTGAATTAGGGTCTTCTAGCCGGGGTGGGTGGGTGGGTGGGTGATGAAACAAGTTACAATAGAGGTTCCAGCGACGGGAAGCCTCTTGAAAAAGTCGGGTCAAGCTGATGTATGGTTAAAGCCATTGATAGGCCCGACTGAGAAATCTAATCTAGAAAGCCACAGTTCCCTGACTTGGTTGAACGAGATTGTGCACTCATCCTTAAAGGTAAAACTTGCTTTTCATACGTACTTATATATGCTCTTACCCTATCTAATTTATCTTTTTATGTAGATCAATCTCTTAGGCACAGAGTTAATGAAGAGAGTCGTTCAGATGGAGCAAGCAGCAAAGGACTCCCAAATCGAGGCTGATAATTAGAAGGAGCAGTACGAGAGTCTACAACTTGAAATGGAGGCAGTGGAAGAGGAAAAGTGTACCTTGGAGCAGCAAGTTAGGTTTATGGTAACAGAACTGGCCGTGGAGAAGGCGTCTTCAAACCAGGCAGGTAAGGACAAAAAGTTTCTTAGAGTCTTCATTTACAGAGCATCTTTCCCGCGCCACAAAGGAGATTAGGATCCTGAAGGCTTTGTTGGACCAGAAGGAGGTGTATTCTGGTGAACTTGTACAATTTCTCACCCAAACCCAGGAAGACCTCCGTAGCTCTTCAGAGAGGGTCCAGTTTCTGAAAAGATCCCTCGCTCTTTTACAAACCTCTCACGATGCTGCCGTGGCTGAAAAAGATGAGTTAAGAGCTGAAGTTGAATAGTGGGAGAAGGATTATGAAGCTCTTGAAGACAAAGCAATTGTCGATGTTAGCTGTGTTTATCTGAATGCCCGTCTTGACACATTGACGGAAATGGGCCAAGAGGGTTTTGATTGAGAAGCCGAAATTGCAAAAACCAGAGAGACGATTGAGAAGTCTCAACAAAGTCAGAATTTCTCTTCTCCTGAGGTTGAGGTCCCTGTTGCTCGTATCTCTCCATCTCAAGCCGCTCCTCCTGCCAGTGAAGACAACCCCCCATCTAGAAAAAATTAAGGAATTTGGTTCTTTTTGTTTTGTTTTTTTGCAACAATTGGTGGTTACCCCCAGTCCCATCGGGGGTAAAGTTGGATCCTTTGTAAGCCCCCAACTGACAACTTAGGGGCAATCAATGTATAAATTAATCCGGCTTAGACTAAGTTAACACTTAGTTTATTTTGCCGTAATATATTAATATCAATATCAGCATGACTTTAGCTTTTTTTGAGTTTTTGTTTCACTCTTAAGTCTTTGCATGCTTTCTTTTTGAGGTTTTTGCTTTACCTCTGAATTTTTGAATTTGCATTAAATAATGCTTAGATTTTTCGAGGTTTTTGGTTTACCTCTGAGTTTTTGACTTTGCATTGAATAATACTTAGATTTTTCGTACCTTTTCTTTAGTATGTACGATTCATAAAAGAGGGCCCTTTTTTGATCGACACTTAATGAAAAAGACGTCTCAACTTCATAATGGTGTAAATATACAAAAGAGAGATAAGAATTTCACATGTTTTTCTTAACAATGTTTTGAAGAAAGTTTTTGTATCATTTCGAACTTTCATAACATTTTACATGTGTTTGTGTATCGTCCATAACTCATTTGCTATTGTTTTTTCTTTCAACGGATTTGATATGAACTTGTATTTCGTTTTTTTCTTTTGTTACAGTTTTTTCGAATTAATACAAGGGAATAATTGTTTTCATTTATAACATTTTTTTTGAATAAATATAAGGGTACAAATTTTTACCCGTAACTATTTTTGTTTACAACAGTTTTTGAACAAATACAAGGATAATGCTTTTTTTCTCCCGTAACTGTTTTTATTTATAACAGTTTTTGAATAAGTACAAGGTTGTTGTCGTAACTGTTTTTATTTACAACAGTTTTTGACTAAGTACAGGGATGTGCATTTTTATCCGTATCTAATATTCTGCCTTTAACATAAACATTCGTTTATATTTACGAATATGTTTTTGAAGGTTTCTGAATCAGGCTTTGTGCTTTTGTCTTCGGCTCTTTGATTTTTCTCATAGTCCTTGACTTGTTTGGGAAGATGGATCTTCAGGCTTGAGCTTTGACTTTTTGATAGTCTTCTTTGCTTCCTCTTTGCCTTCCATACTGTATAGTCCCCCAAGTGTTTGAGCTTTGAAGAATGAAATCTCGAGCACTTGACTAGTCCTTCCTTGTGGTCCTTTTCCTGAAAAGGAAAAACATAGGGGACTCGAAGGTATATAATTTTTAGATGATGACTGATTAACCCTTAAAAACGTCCATCAGAAAGTTATAACCCTAGACCGGGAATTCAGTTACTTCCTCGTGTCTATGCAGGTCTAATATCATCATCTCGTGATGAGTTAGCTTTTAGCCTATCATCTAAAAAAAATTAGTACAATTTTAACTGTACAAATTAAAATCGAATGTAATGATACCTGACCGGGGGTATTCCTTTTACTCAGAAGTAATACTTCTTCAAATGAACAGCATTCCAACTGGTTGGTAAGATTCTGTCGTCCATAGCCTCCAGCTCACAAGCGCCTTTTCCTTCGATGCCACGGATTTTGTAAGGTCCTTCCCAATTTGGATTTAGCTTTCCTACACCAGCTTCCTTTGTTGATTGGAAGACTTTTTTGAGAACGAAGTCCCCAATTTTAAAATATCTTAGTTGAGCTTTTCTGTTGTAATATCGCTCTATAATTTGTTTTTGGGAAGCCATACGTATTAGTGCAGCTTCCCTCCTTTGCTCGAGCAAATCCAGATTTTTCCTCAACTCGTCGTTGTTTGTTTCTTCCGTTGTTGTTGTGAACCGTGTGCTAGGTTCGCCGATTTCCACTGGTATTAAAGCTTCTGAACCGTAAACAAGCGCGAATGGAGTTTCTCCCGTGGCTGTTTTTGCAGTAGTTCTGTTAGCCCATAATACTGCCGGTAGCTCATCGGGCCAGTTTCCCTTGGCTTTTTCCAGCCGTTTCTTTAGGTTATTGACGATGACTTTGTTTGTTGACTCGGCTTGCCCATTAGCCATGGGGTGATATGGTGATGAAGTGATTCGTTTGATTTGCCAACTTTCGAAGAATTCTGTGATTTGTGAGCCTATGAATTGCGGTCCATTGTCACATACGATATCCTTTAGTATCCCAAAGAGTCATATTATGTGTCTTCATATGAAACTTTTCACTTCTTTTTCTCGCACCTGTTTAAAAGTGTCTGCATCTACCCATTTTGTGAAATTGTCTGTTAATACGAGTAAGAACCGTACCTTTCCTTTAGCTGGGGGAAGGGGTCCCACTATATCCATGCCCCATTTCATGAATGGCCATGGTGACATCACTGGGTGAAGTAATTCTGCAAGCTGGTGCATATTGTTGGCATACCGCTGACATTTGTCGCATTTGGCTACGAAGTTCTCGGCATTTTCCTCCATTTTAGGCCAATAATACCCTTCTCTGATTAGGGTTTTGACTAAGGATCTTGCTCATGTATGGTTTCCGCAGTGTCCTTCGTTCACTTCCTTCATCACGTACTCCGTTTGATTGGGTCCAAGGCATTTTGCTAGGGGACCTCCAAACATTTTACGGTATAGAGTTTCACGAACTAGGTAGTACCGTGCAGCTTTCCAGCGAAGCGCTTGAGCAACTTTTTTGTCATCAAGCACGGTATCGTTCTGCAAAAAATTTACAATTTCGTTTCTCCAATCCCAGGTTAAGTTGTTAATAGTTACCTCATTTTTGTCCTGGTCGATTGCTGAATGAAATAGGTGTATGATAATTGAATTGTCTTTATTTGTTACGTCGGTAACTTCTGGGAGGTTAGCCAATGCATCCGCTTCTGCATTTTCCTCCCTGGGTATTTTTGTAACTTTTCATGTCTGGAATTGCCTTGCTAGGTCTCGTGCCTTTTCCAGATATTGTTGCATCTGAGCCTCTCTAGCGGTATAAGCCCCCTGTATTTGGTTCACCACTAATTGAGAGTCACTTTTGATCACGATCTACTCAATTGAGAGTTCTCATGCCAGTTCAAGCCCTGCAATGACAGCTTCGTACTCTGCTTCATTGTAAGTTATGGGATAACATTTTATGACTTGTCGTATCTTTTCACCCGTGGGTGATATTAAAATAATTCCCAAGCCGGCTCATTTTACATTAGGAGACCCGTCAGTAAATAGGGTCCATATTTCTGGATTAGTCCCGTTGAAGAGTTGTATCTCCTTTTCTACTTCAAGGATTATGCTAGTATTAAAATCAGCGACGAAATCAGCTAAAATTTGATACTTTATTGCAGTCCTAGGCTGATATACAATGTCATGTTCGCTTAATTCTATTTCCCATTCAGCTAATCTCCCTGATAACTCCTGTTTATGGAAAATATTCCTCAGTGGATATGAAGTCACAACAGTGATTGGGTGACCTTGAAAGTACGGTCTTAATTTGATGGCTGCCATGATTAGAGCTAAGGCTAATTTTTCTAGATGAGGATACCTAGTCTCTGCATCTAATAAAGTTTTGCTTACATAATAAATTGGAGATTGTTTACCTTTGTCTTCTCTTACCAGTACTGCACTTACGGCAATTTCTGCAACGGCAAGATAGACATACAACCTTTCCCCCTCCTTTGGTTTTAGACATCAACGGGGATTTTGATAGATAAGACTTCAGATCCTTGAGAGCCTGTTGGCATTCTTCAGTCCATTCGAACTGATTCTGTTTTTTTAGAACTGAAAAGAATTTAAAACTCTTCTCTGAAGACCTGGAGATAAATCTTCCTAAGGCTGCAATTCTTCCTGTTAGTCTTTGAACTTCTTTTTTGCTCGTAAGTATATTGGGTATTTCATCAATAGCTTTAATCTGAGCAGGGTTTACTTCTATACCCCTATTTGATATAAGGAAACCCAAAAACTTACCTGATTCAACGCCAAAAGCGCATTTTTCTGGATTTAGTTTCATGTTATACCTGCGTAGGATTTCGAAGGTGATTGAAAGATGCTGGAAGTGATCTTCCGCTTGTGTTGATTTTACTAGCATGTCATCAATGTATACTTCCATTGTTTTCCCCAGATATTCTTGGAACATCTTGGTCACTAGCCTTTGATATGTGGCTTCAGCATTTTTCAAGCCAAATGGCATGACTTTGTAACAATAAGAACCCCTGTTTGTAATAAAGGAAGTTTTTCCTCGTTTGAGGGATCTATTTTTATCTGATTATAACCAGAATACGCATCTAGAAAGCTTTACAGTTCATGACCTGCAGTGGCATCAATCATTTGATCTATGTGTGGTAATGGAAATGAGTCTTTAGGGCATGCTTTATTCAAATCTGTGTAATCTACGCATACTCTCCATTTACCATTATTTTTGGGTACCACTACGGTATTAGCTAACCAATTAGGATATTTTACCGCACGTATTGAACCAATTTTCAAGAGTTTCTTTACCTCTTCATCGATCACTTGGTTCTTGAATGGTCCTCACTTTATATTATTTTGCTTGATAGGTACGAAGGATGGATCTTCATTTAGTTTATGAATCATCACTTCTGGAGGTATACCTGTCATGTCTGAATGGGACCAAGCAAAGCAATCTGCGTTAGCTTTTAAATATTCAATTAACTTACCTCGTCTGCTGGGACTTAGCCTTGTGCCTATATGAACTTTTTGCTCAGGCTCTTGCTCGAATAGTGGAATAGCTTCGAGCTCCTCAGTAGTTGTTTTAATATGCTCTTCATCTTCCAGTTCCTGAATGACATCGGGTCTGGAATCCATGTCTGTATGTTTTGATGGTGCCTCTGTAGTGATTTGGTTCACCTTTTCGTGGCTACCTTCTTTCGTACCTATTTGGGTACCAGTTTCTTCCGTACTGGTTTGAGTGATTTCTTCATCTTTTGACTCTTTCGCTACCTTTTGTTTGTTAGAGTGTGCTACTGAATTTATATTCCTTGAAGTATGCTGATCGCCTCGGATCTGTTGAATCCCTCATTTGGAAGGGAATTTAATTTCCTGATGTAAGGTAGATGGTATTGCTTCCATATCGTGGATCCATGGCCTCCCCATGATTACGTTGTAATCCATATCGGTATCAATGACTTAGAATTTCGTATTCTTCATTACTCCTTCAGCGTAGGTACTAAGCTCAATTTCCGCTTTTGTTATTATCGTAGAGTTGTCAAACCCATATAAGGCTCATATTTTTGGGATTATTCGATCCTCCATTAGCATTTCTTCCACAACTCTCAATAAAATGATGTTGACTGAGCTACCTGGATCAATCAACACTCTTTTTACGTTAGTGTCATGTATAAGTAGGGATATTACCAATGCGTCGTTGTGAGGAAGCACCAATCTGTTGACATATGTTTCGTCGAACGATATATTTTCTGCTTTCATGTCTTCACGAATCCGCTTCCCGTGTGTAATGGTGAATTTTGTTGTTCTTTTGCAGACTACTATGTTCACCTCCTCTCCTCCGTGTATCACATTCACTGTTCTCTTCGGAAATGGTTGTTTTGGGGGCTCTTTCCTATTCTTCATGTATGCTTGTTTGCCTTTTTCACTAAACAGTTCTGTTAGATAGCCCTGTTTTAATAATTGTTCTACCTCACCTTGCAACAATCTGCAATCTGATGTTCTGTGTCCATGATCGTTATGAAATTCGCACCAAAAGTCTGGATTTCTTCTGTTTGGATTCGATCTCATTTATTTGGGCCATCAAACTTTATCGCCCATGTTTCTCAGTACTATAATTAATTCAGAGGTACTTACATTGAAATTGTAGTCCCCAATTCTTGCGTTACCTCTATCCCGATCCTTTCTGGATCTTGAGGAGGATAAGCTCGTATCTCTACTTGATGGTCTATATTCTGACCGTGTGTTTTCAATCCTGGAACGAGTTTCTCGTCCCGCAGGTCCCAAATATGGGTCGTACCTGTTCTTACCTGATCTACTTTCTGGTTCGGAGCGTCTAGAACTGGTTCGATCTTCAGTTTTTGATTGAGCAATGGTATCTTCTTCTATTCGTAGCTTGGTACTGTACCTGTTGTACACATCGTTCCAGCTGGGAATTCTCTCAAGCTTTCCTTGAGTCTTCTCGTGGCTTTTGAGCTCTTGTCATTTAAATTACTTGTAAATGCCATTGCTTCCCAATTTTCAGGTACCCTCGGTAGCAGCATTCTTTCTCGTTGAAATCTGTCTACAAATTCACAAAGCAACTCCGCGTCTCCTTGTTTTATTTTAAATATGTCTTCCATTCTTTTTTCGACTTTTTGCGCACCGGAATGTGCTTTTATAAAAGAATCTGCAAGCTAAGCAAAAGAGTCAATAGAATTTTCGGGTATAAGAGAATACCATGTTAGTGGTCCTTTGGTGAGTGTCTCTCCGAACTTCTTGACCAATACTGACTCAATTTCTTGTTTAGTCAGATCGTTGCCTTTTACTCCTGTAGTAAAAGCAGTTACATGTTCACGTGGATCAGTTGTCCCGTCGTATTTGGGAATATCAGTCATTTTGAATTTCTTGGGAATAGGCAAGGGTGTTGCACTTGGCTTCCAAGGTTGTTGAGAATATCTATCAACGTCAATGCATTTGATGACAGGCGGTACTCCAGGAATTTGCTCGATTCGATCGTTTTGTTCCTTCACCTGTTTCTGCAAAGTTAGTAATAAAGATTGTAATTCTGGATTATTGGACATACCTGGTCTTGCTTCGAGGGACTCATTTGGAGTATCTCTACTTCCTGAGTTTGCCAATCTGGATTGTGGATTTTCCACAGTTGCGGTGTTGTTAGGAGGAGGTGTAGGTGATGCGACCGTAGTCCCCTCACGAAAGCTTGCAAGGCTTGAGTCACATATTCACTAACCATTTGTTTTACAGTATCTTGTTCTCCTGCTTGTTCATTCCCATTGTGATTATTATTTTGAGTCATAGATCTCTCTGGGGAATGTTCCCTTGAACCTCGTGGGGATCCTGAAGGTGATGGAACTGGGGTTCCAACCCTCTGTTGGTTGTTTGTCGTTGACGTTCGACATAATTCACAGGATGTTATTTAAGAAAAAACAAAGATCATCAGATTCCCGGCAACGGAACCAATTTGTTTAACCAAAGAATGAGATTCTCGGCCAAAGCTATTTTAAGAAGCATACGGGTTTCTGATAACCAAGAGAATATGGAAATAATTGTAAGTAAATTCGTAAATAGAAAGCAATAAAGATGCGCAGAAAGTAAGTATATTTCAATAGTGGTTCGAACGTGTCTTTACAAGTTATATTTTACTCCCTTTTATAGGGAATTTCTTAATATAATGTCTACTCTTTTCAGTGTTTGAGTATTAATGACTAATAATGGCATTAATGTAACGTTACAATGATTAATCGTAAATATTGCGTGAAGATTATGTAATGTTTGGCGCATTAATTGAAGATCTCAAATCTGCCCTGTATTTCGCCTTGATTCATTCTGACCGTGTCTCTTTATTTTCCCAATTAGGTTGAGATTTCCGTATCTGATGATCCCGTGGGTATGCTATTCCGTTCCTCTTTATCTCGTACCTCTTTATAGAGTCTTGTCCAGTTGTCATGTTATCATTTCTCCACATAAATTGCTGAGTCATCATAATTGTTACACGTGTGAAGTTCATTTTTACCAATACACCAGTAACTTAAGGCGATTAAAATCACAAACACATAAGTTTGAAATCCTGGCTCCACCTCTGCTCGTTTTGTTATCCAATTATATCGGATTTGTACCGTGTGAGGCCCATTAAATGAAGAAGAGCTCTTTGTCAGAATTATTTATATTTGTTCGAATGCGAACCCGAAATCTATAGTTAAGAGTTGAAATGATCATATTCATTGCTTCACCACTTTTAATGGTCTCTCCGTTGAATATTGATAGAGCACAAACAAAGTACACAAGGAGGCAAGGGAAAAACAAAAAAATTATATATGCCTAATGTTTATATCAATTAAATTAGCAAATAATGCGTGTATTTACATAAATTATTATTACTTAGTCATATTTAGTTAATACATATTCTCATATCAATGTTATCACTAATCATGATAAACTAGTACATGTTGATATAAATATTAGATCTATATCTAAATAATCTAATTAGTAAAAGTTTCGCTAAGACCGGTTCGATCTTCTAAGTTCTACATCAACTTTCTGAAAGGAATATTATTTACACTTAAAATCCGATAACAATTAAATTTGTAAGTGGTTTTAAGGATATGCGGATTAACTTGACATAAAGTGATTGTATACGGTTGATATTAGGTATGTCCGATTTTATAGACACAAGGAACTGCCTCGAGAGTAAGATCGTAATGGACCTGGCTCGAGCTCGATGGCAGAGTATGGAACGTGAAGATCGAAGTGCTCGCTGAAGATCGAGACCGAGCATGACCGACTTCGATTAAAGCATAATAACGGAATGACGAGATATTAGCAACCAATCAAAGATCTCGGAGAAAATCCCGGAGCAGATCGAATCAAGTGGTTATTGACACCAATCATGGGATTTATTTCCTTTATTAGAATTGTACCTTATCTAGGATTCATCTACTATATAAAGAGGGACCCCATTCATTTGTAACACATGATCATTCACTAATAAAAAACATATACGCTGCTCTATTTCTCCTTTTGTTCATCATTGTTCACTATTGTTCTTCATTGTTCTTATTATCAAACCTCGAGACTATCTAGAATCAAGGTTGAACGCACTGCTAGTACATTGGTTTGATTTATTTTATTGTTCAATTTATTCATCTAGTTCATTTTTATCAATTGATATTGAATATATCACGTATCCTTAAAATCACAATATAAGTTTAATTATTACTCGAATTTTAGGGTAAACGGTTTGGTGCCCACCGTGGGGCTAAGGATAATAGTGATTATTCAGTACTGATTCTGGTAAAACACACTATTTTACGCTTGTTCTTGTCAAGAATTTTTGCTTTCAGGTTGAAACATGTCAAACTCAAAAAACACATCCACACATGGTGACAATGGTCTCATACTTCACGGGGAAAATGAAAATGCAATTGCTCCATGAATCGATGTGCCACAGGCTGATCTCGGAGGAGTACCTCTCATCAACCCAGTCGACGTCAGTTCGCACGTTGCTCTGAATGCGGACTTAGGCGCAGATCTCGAGGGGAGTGTATGCATAGAAGGTTGATCTGATGGCCGAGGTACACAGGGCAGAGGAGACGATGGAGTCAGTCTCCAAGTGATATTCGAAATTCTTCAGGCTCAACAAGCCGCTATTGCTCAGTTTACAAAATCAACACAGAGCTTCAAATAGGGTCGAGCCGGAGATTACTCGTTGTACCAAGCCAGTACCGGAAAGATAGAGCGATAACACATTGGGGACCGATCCTGTTGTAATGAAAATGCTCAAGGAGCTCACCAAGAGAATTGAATCATGAGAGAAGAAAATCGAAGCCAATGACAAAAATCTGGAGACTTACAACTCCTGAGTTGACCAAAAACCGGGGGCACCATCGATCTTGAAAGGAATGGATTCGAAGAAGTTTGTGCAAAAGTGTTTCCCACCGAGTGCGGCTCCGAAGCCCATTCCAAAGAATTTTCGTATGGCTGACATACCCAAATATAACGGGACTACTGACCCCAATGAGCATGTTACCTCTTACACATGCACCATTAAGGGTAATGATTTGGAGGACGACGAGATCGAGTCGGTGTTGTTGAAGAAGTTCGGAGAGACCCTGTCAAAGGGAGGAATGATTTGTTATCACAACCTGCCGCCAACTTCCATCGATTCATTCTCCATGTTGGTGTACTCATTTGTAAAAGCACACGCCAGGGCCATAAAGGTTGCAACGAGGAAATCAGACCTCTTCAAAGTGAGAAAGAGGGATAATGAGATGCTAAGGGAGTTCGTGTCCCGATTCCAGATGGAGCGCATGGAGTTGCCACCAGTCACAGATGATTGGGTCGTTCAAGCTTTCACCCAAGGGTTGAATGAACGTCGTTCGATAGCGTCACGTCAGTTGTAACACAATTTGATCGAGTATCCAGTTGTGACTTGGCCATATGTACATAATCGGTATCAGTCGAAGATTAGAGTCTAGGACGACTAATTAGGAGCTCCTTCCGGTTCAGTGCATCCAAATAGGTCGACAGGCAAAAATCATAGGGACGTCGATGGGGAGCCAAGGTCGAAAAAAGACCGATACCAACCATATGTTGCATATCTAAGAAATAACGGTCCAGGACGCAATCCACCCGGAATGATTGAAGAAGCGATGGAGGACAAAATTCTTGGGGACTTATGAGTAAAAATGGATTTGACAAGTATGCGGATCCCACAGAGGCACCTCGGTTGTCAGAATACAATTTTAGCGTCGATGCATCAGGCATAGTATCGGCTATCGAAAGGATCAAGACACTTGGTGGCCCAGACCCATACAGACTGATCCTTCTCAAAGGAACCCAAATTTAATGTGCAAGTATCATGGCACACACGACCATAGGACCGAGGATTGCAAGCAATTGAGGGAGGAGGTAGCCCGTCTATCAACGAGGGCCACCTTCGAGAGTTCCTCAGCGATTGAGCTAAGAATCATTTCAGGGAAAGGGACGCCAATAGGAAGAATGAACAAGAAGAACCTCAACATGTCATTCATATGATCGTCGGTGGGGTCGACGTTCCACAAGGACTCATATTCAAACGCACTAAGGTGTAAATCACTAGAGAGAAACGGACCCGAGATTATGTGCCCGAAGACACTTTATTATTCAATGACGAAGAAGCAGAAGGCATTTCTCATCCACACAACGACGCTCTGGTAATTTCTATCTTATTAAATAAAGTTCAAGTTAGGCGTGTTTTAGTGGATCCAGGTAGCTCGGCAAACATCATTAGATCGAGGCTCGTGGAGAAACTCGGCCTGCAGGACCAAATTGTACGTGCATCTCGAGTCTTAAACGATTTCAATATGGCTAGCGAAACGACTAAAGGGGAGATTATCCTGCCGGTGAACGTGGTTGGAACCATTCAAGATACTAAATTCCACGTAATCGAGGGCGACATGAGATATAATGCACTACTCGGAAGGCCTTGGATCCACAACATGAGGGCAGTACCGTCGACCCTCCACCAAATGATGAAGTTCCCGACGACAGATGGTGTAAAAGCGGTATATGGGGAACAACATGTTGCAAGGGAAATATTTGTGGTCGATGAAGTAACACCGATCTCGACACTATCAACCTCGAAAATATCGATCATCAAAGGTAAACAAGCGGCCAAATAGCAATCACCTCCCTCAGCCTCGACCAAATCGGAGAAACAGGTAGTAGATGAAGAAGAAGAAGAAGAAGAAGAAGAGGAGGAGGATTTTCTAACCCCTCGAACATTTATTGTTCCTGAAGATTCGGATGCCACCAAATCAACGGTCGAAGAACTGAACAAGTTATATTGATCGAGTACCTGCCCGAGCGAAAGGTATACCTGGGAACGGGGTTAACTCCTGAACTCAGAAAAAAGCTTATTCAATTTCTTATTAATAACATAGACAGTTTTGTGTGGTCCCATTTAGACATGACAGGGATCCCACCGGAGATAACAACGCATCGACTAAACCTGGACCCCAAGTTCAAACCAGTAAAGTAGAAGAGAAGGCTCCAGTCCGAGGTAAATCACGCCTTCATAAAGGACGAGGTAACTAAACTTCTCAAAATAAGATCCATTCGGGAGGTGAAATACCCCGAATGGTTAGCTAATGTAGTTGTAGTCCCTAAAAAGGGAACAAACTTAGAATGTGTTAGACTATAAAGACTTAAAAAAAGCACGTCCCAAAGATTCTTTTCCACTTCCTAACATCGATCACATGATCGATGCCACGACCGGCCACAAGATCCTTACTTTTCTTGATGCCTATTCGGGGTACAATCAAATCCAAATGAACCCGGAAGACCAAGAAAGGACATCATTTATCACCATATGGAATATGCCTGCCCGAGCGAAAGGTATACCTAGGAACGGGGTTAACTCCCGAACTTAGAAAAAAGCTTATTCAATTTCTTATTGATAACATAGACGATTTTGTATGGTCCTATTTAGACATGACGGGGATCCCACCTGAGATAACAACGCATCGACTGAACCTGGACCCCAAGTTCAGACCGGTGAAGTAGAAGAGAACGCCCCAGTCCGAGGTAAAGCACGCCTTCATAAAGGACGAGGTAACTAAACTTCTCAAAATAGGATCCATTCGGGAGGTGAAATACCCCGAATGGTTAGCTAATGTAGTTGTAGTCCTTAAAAAAGGGAACAAACTTAGAATGTGTTAGGCTATAAGGACTTAAACAAATCATGTCCCAAAGATTTGTTTCCACTTCCTAACATCGATCACATGATCGATGCCACGGCCGGCCACGAGATCTTTACTTTTCTTGATGTCTATTCTGGGTATAATCAAATCCAAATGAACCCGGAAGACCAAGAAAAGACATCGTTTATCACCAAATATGGATTATACTGTTATAATGTAATTCCCTTCGGGCTAAAAAATGCAGGAGCTACTTACCAACGCCTAGTAAATAAAATGTTCAAAGAACAAATAGGTAAGTCAATGGAAGTTAATATTGATGACATGCTAGTTAAGTCCCTGCTCGCAGAGGACCATTTGGCTCATTTAAAGGAAACGTTCGAGATCTTAAGGAAATATAACATGAAGATCAACCCCTAGAAATATGCTTTCGGGGTCGATTTGGGCAAATTCTTTGGCTTCATGATATCAAATCGGGGGATCGAAATCAACCCCGATAAAATCAAGGTCGTCGAAGACATCACCGTCGTAGATAGTGTAAAAATCGTACAAAGGCTGACTGGACGGATAGCTGCCTTGGGTCGATTCATCTCGATTTCATCGGATCGAAGCCACAATTTTTTCTCTCTACTAAAAAAGAAGAACAATTTCTCCTGGACTCCGTAGTGTCAACAGGCATTGGAGGAATTGAAGCGATACCTATCGAGCCCACCATTGCTTCACACTCCGAAGGCAGATGAGAAACATTACTTGTACTTGGCAGTATCCGAAATCGTGGTAAGTGATGTACTAGTTTGAGAAGAGCAAGGTACGCAGTTTCCTGTTTACTATGTAAGTCGAACCTTAGGACAAGCAGAAACTACGTACCCACATTTAGAGAAATTAGCACTCGCACTGATAAGCGCTTCTAGAAAATTGAAACCATATTTTCAATGCCACCTCATATGTGTATTAACCACTTACCCGCTCCGTAATAATTTCCACAAGCCCGAATTACCAGACCGATTGGCCAAATGGGTTGTCGAATGTATGATATTGAATAACAACCCCCAAACGGACATCAAGTCTCAAATTTTAGCGGACTTCGTGGCCTATTTCACACCAACCCTCGTACCTAAAGTTGATAATGAACTCTTAATGAAATCAGGTACATCATCGGGGGTCTAGAACCTTTTCATAGACGGTGCTTTAAATGTGAAGGTGTCCGGGATAGGCATCGTTTTGAAGTCGCCCACAGGTAGCATTATTAGACAATCCATCAAAACTTCTAAATTGACTAACAACGAGGCCGAGTATGAGTCCATGATTGCAAGTATCGAGCTAGCTAAAAGCTTGGGAGCAGAAGTCGTTGAAGTTAAGTGCGACTCTTTACCGGTGGTGAACCAGGTGAACAAAACCTTCGAAGTTAGAGAGGATAGAATGCGAAGGTATTTGGACAAATTGCAGGTAACTTTGCACCGTTTCAAGGAATGGACTCTACAACATGTACTTCGAGAACAAAACACTGAGGCCGATGCACTTGCAAATTTGGGGTCATCGGTCGAGGAAGATGAGATCATCTCGGGGACTGTCATCCAGCTCTCGAGATCTGTAATCGAGGAGGGACATGCCGAGATAAATTCTACGAGCTTAACCTGGGACTGGAGGAATAAATACATCGAGTACTTGAAGAATGGAAAGCTCCCATCGGACCCTAAAGAATCGAAAGCCCTACGAACTAAAGTTGCTCGTCTCACTGGACGAAGACTGAACATTATAAAAAAGGACATTCGATTGACCATTGGCAGTATGTTTGGGACCAGTTGTCACGACCCAATTTACCCTCCGAAAGGCATCGTGAAGGCACCTTCTACGACTAGGTAAGCCTACATTGCGGAAATAAATGAAATAAAATTTAAAGACAGAAAAGAATATAAGGAAAACATAACATAGCCGCTCGGCATGTACAACTATAACTCCCGAAACCCGGAATATCACATTAGTCACAAGCTCTATCTCAAGTAGCTCTATACAACGTAAGGGAAAATAAATGTAAATCTATCTAAGCCGGGAACGGAAGGTGACTCGAAGGACTCTGCGGACACGGTAGAATTACCTTTCGGTCTCCTCAAGCAGCTGCACGTACCCCTAGCCACGAAACAGAGTGCTGGTACCTGGATCTACACACGAATAACATGTGCAGGAAAATGCATGAGTACACCACAATTGGTACCCAGTAAGTGTCAAGCCTAACCCCAGTCAAGTAGTGACGAGGTCAGGTTAAGGCTCTACTGGATTTTTATAAGTAAAGCAGTTCAAAATGTTACAGACAGATATAAAAGCTAAGGTAAGCAGTAGAAATGAATGATTTGAAAGTAAAACAGCAATAGGGAGCCCTTGGCTCGGCACAAAATATCACACGGTGGAATCTCCCGAGATACGCCCCGTAGTTCCAGTTTAAATATGCAGTACAGGGGAAAGCTCCCGGAATATGTCTGTAGTACCAAACTCCCGGAATATGTCCGTAGTACCAAACTCCCGGAATATGTCTGTAGTCCCAATTTAAATATTTAGTACAGGGGAAAGCTCCCGGAATATGTCTGTAGTACCAAACTCCCGGAATATGTTCGTTGTCCCAATTTAAATATGCCATGCGAATTAATACCGAATACAGTATATTTGGACAGTTCAATGAAAAATCACAAGCAGGAACAAGATAAAGACTATCCAACATGGTATACATTGCATCAAATTGGAAATTTAGGTAAACAGATAGGCATACTTCTTCCTAGTCTAAACTACACAAGTAGCACATTAAGCAGTGTAATAAGAGTAAAAAATAATTTATGGCATGGATAGGCAGAATGAAATTTTAGCAACAATAGCCCGTGTATGTACTCGTCACCTCACGTACACAACGCCCATACAACAAATAGTATCAAAAAAAACTAAGGGGAAGTCCTCAAAACAGAGTTAGGCAAGACACTTACCTCGACTGCGCTACTCAACTCAAAACCACGCTCTTGCCACGAGTACCCGACTCCGAATGACCCAAATCTATTCAATTCAATTGCATAATGTAAATATCACTTTAAGGAATAAATATAGCTAATTAGTTCGAAGCTAATATGCAAAATTAGGAAAATTGCCCAAAACGTCCCCCGGGCCCGCGTCTCAGAAACGAGTGAAAGTTACAAATTCAGAATACCCATTCACTCACGAACTCACTCGAATAAGAATCATCAAAATCCAATGTCAAAATCTCCTAAAATCCTCATATTTCTACTTGGGGAACTTCCTCCCATTTTCATGATTTTCACCCAATTTCATTGATTAGATTGAAGAAATTGTTATGGGTTAATGATATACAAGTGAATTAAGTTTAGAAATCGTTACCTATAAAGCTTCTCCTCAAAACCCACTAAAAATTGCCAATTCCCGAGCTCCAAATCGTTTTAGAAAATATAAAATTCTAACCCTCGGATTTTGTATAAACAGCCCAGGAATTTCGCACCTGCGACTATAGGACCGCACCTGCGGAAAGTCCATTGCATGTGCGAAAAGTCACTTACTCAGCCGGGATCGCACCTGCGGTTGCTTGGCTGCTCCTGCGGAACCCCGTCCGCACCTGCGAGCCTGGCAGCCTTGAAAAATTTCCGCACCTGCGAGCCTCCCTCCGCACCTGCGGCTCCCCATCCGCAGGTTCGAGACACCAAAACCAGCAATGCTTCAGTTGGTTTTCTAAGTTCAAAATCACCCGTTGAGCATCTGAAACATCCCCGAGGCCCCGGGGACCTCAACAAAACTTACCAACCAGTCCTAATACCTTATCCAGACTTAGTAGAGCCTTCAAAACACATCACATAACATCAAAATCCCCAATTATGCATGGATTCAAGCCTAAGAACTTATGAAATTTCTAAAATCCACAACCGATGCCGAAACACATCAAATCTAGTTCGAATGACCTCAAATTTTACACACACGTCATAAATGACATTACGGACCTTCTTCCACTTCCGAAATCCCATTCCGAGCCCGATATCAAAATTTCAACTATCAGCCAAAATCGCCGAAATTCTGACTTTCGCCAATTCAAGCCTAAATCTACTACAGACCTCGAAATCACATTTCGAACCTGCTCATAACCCCGAAATCACCCAACGGAGCTAACGGAGTCGACGAAATTCCATTCCAGACCCGTCTTCACACAGTTCCAACTATAGCCCGATTTTTAAAGCTTAAACTCACATATAAGGACTATGTGTCCAAAAACTCTCCGAAATTCACAACTAAACGTTCCGACAAGTCCTAAAGGCAAAAATAGACATGGGAAAAGCAGTTATTATGGGATCGAGGCGCTAACTCTCAAAATGACCGACCGGGCCGTTACATTCTCCCCCTCTTAAGAAAATCGTTCGTCCTCGAACGAATATAAAGACATACCTGAAGTTGTGAAAAGATGATGGTACTGACTGCGCATATCCTGTTCGGTCTCCTCAACCGGCTGTCCTCTCCACTGAACCTTTACTGATGCAATATCCTTTTACCTGAGCTTTTTGACCTGTCTATCCAATATACCTACTGGCTCCTCAACATATGATAAATCCTTGTCCAATTGGACTGAATCGAAATCCAAAATATGAGTCGGGTCACCGTGATACTTTTGGAGCATAGAGACGTGGAATACCGGGTGAACTTCTGATAGGCTGGGAGGCAAAGCAAGCTCATAGGCAACCTCCCCAACACACCGCAACACCTCAAAAGGGAAAATAAATCTCGGACTCAGCTTACCCTTCTTCCCGAACCTCATGACGCCCTTCATAGGCGATACCCGAAGCAAAACTCGATCACCAGCCATAAATGCCAAATCACGAACCTTCCGGTCTGCGTAACTCTTCTGCCTGGACTGAGCTGTGCGAAGTCTCTCCTGAATCACCTTCACCTGGTCTAAGGAATCCTGAACCAAATCTGTACCTAACAATCGAGACTCGCCCGGCTCAAACCATCCCACTGGAGCCCTGCACCGTCTACCATACAAAGCCTCATATGACGCCATCTGAATGTTGGACTAGTAGCTGTTATTATAAGCAAACTCTGTAAGTGGCAAGTGGCAAGTACCGGTCCCATGACCCTCCAAAATCCATCACACGGGCACGGAGCATATCCTCGAGAATCTGAATCGTGCGCTCAGACTGCCCGTCCGTCTGAGGGTGAAAGGTTGTACTCAACTCTACCCTGGCCCCTAGCTCCTGCTGAACGACTCTCCAGAAACGTGAGGTGAACTGCGTACCTCTGTCTAAAATGATAGATACTGGGATACCGTGGAGGCGAACAATCTCCTTGATATAAATCTCATCCAACCTCTCGGAGGAATATGTAGTCATCACTAGAATGAAATGGGCTGACTTGGTCAGCCGATCCACAATCACCCAAATAGCATCAAACTTTCTCAAAATTCGAGGAAGTCCAACCACAAAGTCCATGGTGATCCGCTCCTACTTCCACTCTGGAAGCTCAATCTGCTGAAGTAGCCCTCCTGGTCTATGATGCTCATATTTGACTTGCTGACAGTTGAGACACTTGGCCACAAACTCCACTATATCATTTTTCATCCTTCTCCACCAATATTGCTGCCTCAGATCCTGGTACATCTTCGCGGTACCCGGATGAATGGAATACCGCGAGTTATGGGCCTCCTCAAGAATCAACTCCCAAAGCCCATCCACATTGGGCACACAGATCCGACCCTGCATCCTCATCACACCGTCATCTCCTATAGTCACATCCCTGGCATCACCTTGCCGAACCCTGTCCTGAAGAACCAGAAGGTGGGGATCATCATATTGGCGCTCTCGAATGCGGTCATAAAGAGAAGATCGAGCAACCACACAAGCTAATACCCGGCAAGGCTCTGAAATATTCAATCTCACGAACTGACTGTCTAAGGACAACATCCAAGGCTAATGGCCTCTCAACTGTAGAAAGATATGAAAAACTCTCCGCCCGGCGACTCAAGGCATTGGCCACTACATTGGCCTTCCCGGGTGGTATAATATGGTGATGTCGTAGTCCTTTAGTAACTCCAACCATCTCCGCTGGCGCAAATCGAGGTCCTTCTGCCTGAACAAGTGTTGCAAACTTCGGTGATCCGTGAAAATCTCACAGGGAACACCGTATAAATAATGACGCCATATCTTCAGGGCGTGAACAATCGTTGCCACCTTGAGATCATGAACTGGATAGTTCTTCTCATGCACCTTCAACTGTCTGGATACGTAGGCAATCACCCTATCGTCCTGCATCAACACCGCCCCAAGGCCAATCCTCGAAGCATCACAATAGACCGTATAGGACCCTGAACCCGTAGGCAATACCAACACGGGGGTTGTAGTGAGGGCTGTCTTGAGCTTTTGAAAGATCTCCTCACATTCCTCAGTCCACCTGAACGGAACACCCTTTTGAGGCAATCTGGTCATAGGTGTTGCAATGGATGAAAAACCCTCCACAAAACAGCGATAGTACCCAACCAACCCAAGGAAACTGCGGATCTCAGTAGCTGAAGACGGTCTAGGCCAACTGCACCACCTCCACCTTCTTCGGATCTACCTTGATCCCATCAAAAGACACCACATGGCCTAAGAATGCCACAGAATCAAGCCAAAATTCACACTTAGAAAATTTTGCATATAATTTCTTCTCCCTCAAAGTCTGAAGTACGATCCTCAAATGCTGCTCATGATCCGCCTAGGATCGATAATATACCAAGATGTCGTCAATAAACACAATGAAGAAGGAATCGAGATAAGGCCAGCACATACTGTGCATCAAATGCATAAAGGTTCCTGGAGCATTGGTCAGCCCAAATGACATGACAAGAAACTCATAGTGACCATATCTGGTCCTGAAGGTATTCTTCGGGATATTCGGCTCCCGAATCTTCAACTGATGATAGCTAGAATGCAAGTCAATCTTGGAAAATACCCTAGCACCCTATAACTGGTCAAATAAATCATCAATGCGAGGCAATGGATACCTTTTCTTCACTGTGACCTTGTTCAACTGCCGATAATCAATGCACATACGCATAGAACCATCATTTTTCTTCACAAATAATACCGGAGCACCCCAAGGTGATACACCGGGTCTAATGAAACCCTTATCAAGAAACTCCTGCAACTGCTCCTTCAACTCCTTCAACTCAGGAGGAGCCATGCGATAGGGAGGAATAGAAATGGGTTGAGTGCCCGACAACAAATCAATGCCGAAATCAATATCTCTGTCGGGCGGCATGCCCAGAAGATCAGCTGGAAAAAGACCAGGATAGTCCCGCACAACTGGAAATGACTCAACTTTAGGGGAATCAACACTAACATCTCTCACATAGGCTAGGTATGCATCACACCCCTTTTCCACCATCCGTTGAGCCTTAAGAAAAGAAATGACTCTGCGGGGAGTATAATAAGGTACCTCTCCACTCTAATATCGGTAAACCTAGCATAGCCAGCGTCACGGTTTTGGCGTGACAATCAAGAATAGCATAGTGGGGCGACAACCAGTCCATGCCCAAGATAACATCGAAATCTACCATGCTGAGCAATAATAAATCAGCCCTGGTCTCAAAACCACTGATAACAATCAAACACGACCGATATACGCGGTCCACAACAAGAGAATCTCTCGCATGAGTAGAAACATAAACAGGGGAACTCAAAGAATCCCGAGATACCCCCAGATGTGAAGCAAAATAAGAAGACACATATGAATACGTAGAGCCTGGGTCAAAGAATATTGATGCATTCCTATGACAAATAGGGACAATACCTGTGATGACTGAATCTGAAGCTACGGCCTTTGAACGGGCTGGAAGAGCATAGTGCCTGGCATGGCCTCCCTCTCTAGGGCGACCTCGACCTCCCCCACCTCCACCTCGAGCTATATGAGAATGTGGGGTAGCAGTTGGGGCTGGAAGTATAGCTGGAGGACCCGGTGGAGCACGTGGGGCCTGATAAGCCTGAGATGATGCACCCCTCCTAGCTTTGGGGCAATCTCTGATCGCGTGGCGAGGGTCACCACACCCAAAACAACCCCTCGGAGGACGTGGGGGCTGGTGCTGACTCTGAACTGGCCTACCACATTATCCGGTGATAGCACCTCGCGCAGGAGGCACATAAGATACTGATGGTGCATAATAAGGCTCATGAGGTCTAGGAGGAGCTGGAATACCACTGGCTGCTGGAAGAGCTGAATGAACAGGGCGACCCACAAAACCCCTACCATAGCGTGCTGCTGGTGCACGAACTCCTGAGTACTGGCCAGTCTCTCGAGACCTCTTGGCCTCCCTCTCCTCTCTGTCCTGGGCTAGCGTACTCTCAATCCTCCAGGAAATACTCACGGCCTGCTGGTAAGTGATATATGTCTCAAACTCCCTGTCCATACTGGTTCAAATAATGGGGTGAAGTCCCTCAACGAAGCGTCGAACCCTCTCTCTGATCGTGGCAACCAAGGCTGGTGCATGACGAGCCAAGTCACTGAAATGGACTGCATACTCTGATACAGTCATAGAACCCTGGCGTAACTGCTCAAACTCTGCACGCCATGCATCCTTGAGGCTCTGAGGGACAAACTCAAGAAAAAATATCTCGGAGAACTGATCCTAAGTAAGTGAAGCTGCCTCCTCCAGACTACTCAACTCATAGGCACGCCACCACTGATAAGCCGCTCCCCTCAGCTGGAAAGCGATGAAAGAAATCCCACTCGTCTCCACAATACCCATAGTGCGAAGAATGCGATGATACTCCTCGAGAAAACCCAGAGCATCATCTGAAGCTAGCCCACTGAAAATAGGTGGGTGGTACTTCTGGTACCTCTCAAGTCTGAGTTGCCCCGCCTCAGAAACAGCTACTCTAGCATCATGCTGAACTGGATCCGCTGGGGCCATAGGGATATACTCTGGAACCGGCCCACTATGGACCCTCTGCTCAGGAGTGCGGGCTGGGGGAATATGTGCCCCTCCCCCAGCCTGAGATGTGGCTGGAGCTATCGGGAGTAATCTTGCCTGAGACAGAGTGCTGAAGGCGCTCATGAACTGAGCCAAAGTCTCCTGGAGGGCTGGAGGAATAATAGGGACCTCTTGTGCCCCTCCAACTGTAGCTGCTGGTGGCTCCTCTGTCGCTGCTCTCGCAGGTGCTCGGGCTGCACCGCGTGCTCGTCCTCTACCCCTGCCCCTGCCTCTGGTGGCTCTGGCTGGGGGCTCGGGTGTCTGATCGTCAGTACGTCCGGTACTGGTCCTCACCATCTGTGAGCAAGAGTAGAATAGAGTTTTAGAATTTGATGACAGTAACTAGCACGACAAGGAATTCCAAAGAATGTGATTGTTCTTAACAGTTACATAGCCTCTCAAAGATAGGTACGAACGTCTCCGCAGCGATCCGCGAGACTCTAATAAACCGGCTTGTGACTTGTGACTTCTATGAACCTAGATGCTCTAATACCAACTTGTCACGACCCAATTTACCCTCCGAAAGGCATCGTGACGGAACCTAGTCTCTACGACTAGGTAAGCCTACATTGCAAAAATAAATGAAATAAAATTTAAAGACAGAAAAAAATATAAGGAAAACATAACATAGCCGCTCGGCATGTACAACTATAACTCCCAAAACCCGGAATATCACATTAGTCACAAGCTCTATCTCAAGTAGCTCTATACAACGTAAGGGAAAATACATGTAAAATCTATCTAAGCCTAGAATGGAAGGTGACTCGAAGGACTCTGCGGACGCGGCAGAATTACCTTTCAGTCTCCTCAAGCAGCTGCTCGGACCCCTAGCCACGAAACGGAGTGCTGGTACTTGGATTTGCACACGAAAAACATGTGCAGGAAAGAGCATGAGTACACCATAATTGGTACCCAGTAAGTGCCAAGCCTAACCCCAGTCAAGTAGTGACGAGGTCAGGTTAAGGCTCTACTGGATTTTTATAAGCAAAGTAGTTCAAAACGGTATAGACAAATATAAAAGCTAAGGTAAGCAGTAGAAATGAATGATTTGAAAGTAAAACAACAATAGGAATCCCTTGGCTCGGCACAAAATATCACACGGTGGAATCTCCCAGGATACGACTCGTAGTTCCAGTTTAAATATGCAGTACAGGGGAAAGCTCCCGGAATATGTCTGTAGTCCCAATTTAAATATGCAGTACAGGGGAAAGCTCCCAGAATATGTCCGTAGTACCAAACTCCCAGAATATGTCCGTAGTACCAAACTCCCGGAATATGTCCGTAGTCCCAATTTAAATATGCAATACATGGGAAAGCTCCTAGAATATGTCCGTAGTCCCAATTTAAATATGTAATACGAATGAATACCGGATACAGTATATTTGGACAGTTCAATGAAAAATCACAAGCATGAACAAGATAAAGACTATCCAACATGGTACACATTGCATCAAATAGGAAATTTAGGTAAAGAGATAGGCATGCTTCTTCCTAGTCTATACTACACAAGTAGCACATTAAGCTGTGTAATAAGAGTAAAAAAATGATTTATGGCATGGATAGGCAGAATGGAATTTTAGCAACAATATCCCGTGTACGTACTCGTCACCTCACGTACACAACGCCCATACAACAAATAGTATCAAAACAACCTAAGGGGAAGTCCCCAACACAGAGTTAGGCAAGCCACTTACCTCGACTGCGCTACTCAACTCAAAACCACGCTCTTGCCACGAGTACCCGACTTTGAATGGCCCAAATCTATTCAATTCAATTGCATAATGTAAATATCACTTTAAGGAATCAATATAGCTAATTAGTTCGAATCTAATACGCGAAATTAGAAAAATTACCCAAAAAGTCCCCTGGGCCCGCGTCTTGGAAACGGGTGAAAGTTACAAATTCAGAATACCCATTCACTCACGAACTCACTCGAACAAGAATCATCAAAATCCGACGTCAAAATCTCCTAAAATCCTCAGATTTCTACTTGGGGAACTTCCTCCCATTTTCATGATTTTTCACCCAATTTCATTGATTAGATTGAAGAAATTGTTATGGGTTAATGATATACAAGTGAATTAAGGTTAGAAATCGTTACCTATGAAGCTTCTCCTCAAAACCCACTAAAAATCGCCAAATCCCGAGCTCCAAATCGTTTTAGAAAATATAAAATTCAAACCCTCAGATTTTGTATAAACATCCCAGGAATTTCGCACCTGTGACTATAGGACCGCACCTGCGGATCCCGCACCTGCAGAAAATCCATCACAGGTGCTAAAAGTCACTTACTCAGCTGGGATCGCACCTGCGGTTACTTGGTCGCACCTGCGGAACCCTGTCCGCACCTGCGAGCCTGGCAGCCTTGAACAATTTCCGCACCTGCGAGCCTCCCTCCACACCTGCAGCTCCCCATCCGTAGGTGCGAGACACCAGAACCAGCAATGTTTCAGCTGGTTTTCTAAGTTCAAAATCACCCGTTGAGCATCCGAAACATCCCTGAAGCCCCCGGGACCTCAACCAAACTTACCAACTAGTCCTAATACCTTATCCAGACTTAGTCGAGCCTTCAAAACACATCACATAACATCAAAATCCCCAATTATGCATGGATTCAAGCCTAAGAACTTATGAAATTTCTAAATTCTACAACCGATGCCGAAACACAACAAATCTAGTCCGAATGACCTCAAATTTTACACACATGTCATAAATGACATTACGGACATGCTGCCACTTCCGGAATCCCATTCCGATCCCGATATCAAAATTTCACCTATCGGCCGAAATTGACGAAATTCTAACTTTTACCAATTCAAGCCTAAATCTAATACATACCTCGAAAACACATTCTGAATCCGCTCCTAACCCCGAAATCACCCAACTGAGCTAACGGAGTCAACGGAATTCTATTCCGGACCAGTCTTCACACAGTTCCAACTACAGCCCGATTTCTAAAGCTTAAACTCACATATAAGGACTATGTGTCCAAAAACTTTCTGAAATTCACAACTAAACGTTTCGACAAGTCCCAAAGGCAGAAATAGACATGGGAAAAGTAGTTATTAGGGGATCGGGGCGCTAACTCTCAAAACGAGCGACCGGGCCGTTACACCAGTAGACATCGATTATGTTTTACGAGAAGTCCATGATGGCACTTGTGGGAACCTTTCCGGCGCCGAGTCACTAATTCGCAAAGTCATTAGAGCAGGATACTACTGGGATAGCATGGAAAAAGACTCTAAGGAGTTTGTTCAAAAATGCAACAAGTGTCAAAGGTTCGCACCGACGATCCACCAGCCCAGAGAAGAACTTCACTCGGTCCTATCCACATGGCCATTGAAACGTGGGATGGACATCGTCGGCCCTTTTCCATCGTCCCCAGGTAAAGCTAAATTCATTTTGTTTATGACAGACTGTTTCTCTAAATGGGTTGAAGCACAGGCTTTCGAGAAAGTCAGAGAGAAAGAGGTTATAGCTTTCATCTGGGATCACATCGCATGTCAATTCGGGATATCCGCAGAAGTAGTATGCGACAATGGTAAATAATTTATCGGGAGCAAATTAACGAAATTCCTCGAAGACCATAAAATAGAAAGGATATTGTCGACACCGTATCACCCTAGCGGGAACAGACAGGCCGAATCGATAAACAAGACTATCATCCAAAACCTGAAGAAAATGTTGAACGAAGCTAAAGGAAAATGGTGAGAAATTCTACCCGAAGTCCTTTGGGCATATCGAACAACATCGAAGTCCAGCACAGGAGCAACTCTGTTTTCCTTAGTATATGGCTTCGAAGCCTTGATTCCAGATTTCCAGTTGAAGTTGGAAAACCCAGCGCCAGGTTTCGACATGCAACGGAGAAATCGAACCACGAGGCTATGAATACTAGCCTCGAATTATCAGATGAAAAATGAGAAGTTGCACTCCTTCGAATGTCTGCACAAAAGCAATGGATCGAATGGTACTACAATAGAAGAACCAACCTTCCCCACTTCAGAGTCGGGGACTTAGTCCTAAGGAAAGTCATTGTCAACACTCGAGATCCTAGTGAAGGGAAGCTCGGCCTGAATTGGGAAGGACCCTACCAAGTCCTCGATATAGTCGGAAAAGGGTCTTATAAACTCGGGACGATGGACGTCGATCCTCTGCCAAACAACTGGAACGTATCACTTCTCAAATAATATTATTGTTAAGGTATCCATTCATATACGTTGTTCTACTTTATAAAGAGGGACCCCATTCATTTGTAACACAGGATCCTTCACTGATAAAAAAGCACATACGCTGCTCTATTTCTCCTTTTGTTCATCATTGTTCACTATTGTTCTTCACTGTTCTTATTATCGAACCTCGAGACCATCTAGAATCGAGGTTGAACGCACTGCTAGTACATTAGTTTGATTTATTTTATTGTTCAATTTCTTCATCTAGTTCATTGTGTATCAATTGGTATTGAATTATATCACGTATCCCTAAAACCACAATATAAGTTTAATTATTACTCGAATTTTAGGGTAAACAGTGATAAACTAAGTTGCAATTGAAATAAATAATGACAAAGTAAATTCAAACCACATGAATTGGACAATTTCAATCTTGGAAGATCAGTCACCCTCGAACCGGATGCACTTCGATCGGTCTCAAGATACAGGTGAATAAGAGCTTAAAGAGAATATAATAATGTATTACTTTTGAATGTGTGTTACAATGTGTCTTGTGAATTATCAGACTCTCTTTATATAGTAGAGGAGTCCTACTTTAGGTACAATTCTATAAAAGGTAAAAAAAAACTTCTTGATTTATTTCTTGATGGTTCCTTATTGATACGTGTCTTGATTCCCGCCGTAATATCCGGCCGGTCACGGATATTTCAATCTTCTGTTGGTTACGCTGACAATGTTTCTTTGAGGTCGTTTGAGGCCAGGGCCGAATCCGGAATCGCGGCATCGATGTTCTCGAAGGCAGGTGTTCTGTCCCCGGGTTCTAGTCCGGTGAGACTTGGGGTCGATCATCACTCTTCTATTGCCATGTCTCGAGTCCGACCGTCCATGTCGCATTCTAGGACACACTACAGCTCGATTTCACCCGTATACAAAAATAACAGTTGATTTTTTTTAAATCTTTTACAACTTTTGAATAGGTACTTTTACACTGTGGGAAGACAACAATGTATGAGTTGACATATATTCGGACAAACTTTAGGACAATCAACACATAAGCAAGTGTACGTTTATATGTGAATCTGAAATTAGCCAGTTACAGTACGTTCATTTGTTTTCACTATTATTACTCTGAAAGTACATATCATTGTGAAATTTGCCTCTAAAGTTTTTGATAAACTTAAAAATTTTGCTATGAACTTGTACTCGTGGAACTTTTCGAAAACTCACAAAAGTAAACTGTAGGCATTCCCTTCCGTTCAATTTGACCTTATCAGTATAGGCGGGTTTAAGATTTAGATTCTACAGATTTAATTTCTAAGATTTTTAGCATTGAATTCATTATATTTTTAAATTATGAATACATATCTACTATTATTGCAATCCTTCCTTTCGGAGTAGTTAAAAAATACTCGGTATCACAAATTTGGATCTCACCTGCTTACCCCGCCTTTACAAGATAGTGAATCAAAAATAGATACGCTCCTCTCAAATAAATTGCCTTTACTTGGAATTTATTAACTCCAAGAAGAAGTAAAAAGATATACTAGTTCCTAACATAATTATGATTTCAGCTAACAGCAACAAATCCAGCTTAATCTCATACGTGGAGTCTGGGAAGAGTAATGTATACGCAGCCTTATCCCTATCCTATAAAAATAGAGAGACTATTTCCGATAGACTTCAGCTAAAAAAAGAAAGGAAAACTTACACAAATGTCTCAAATAAGTCTTAACTTACCAACCTCTAGCCATTAGTCATAAACTTACCAAAACTAGTCAAGCACATATAAAATGGAAAAACCAAATAAATAAGGTTCTTTCTCTCAAAGAATCACATGTAAAAATCTCCTTCCATATTTTTAAGCATGATTAGCAATATTACATGTAAGACGAAAAGGAAATTTCATGGATGAGGTAGCAAATAAGGTGATAACATATAAAAAATAATATACAATATTCCAAAAATCTAAGCAAAAAAGAAACTTTTTCAATGAGTATAGTTGAAATTCATTGAAAACATATAGATAAGTCAATAAACAAAATTTGAAGAAGATTGGAGGTGATTTGGACTGATTTTGTATCAAAATTCGTAATTAAATCAAGTTCAAAATATTCTTCTGCGACACATGTATCACGCATGTTTCTCACACACAAATATACATGGATATACATGTGATACACAATTGATACAAACATGATACATATGCGATACATAAATGATACACAGTGTGATACACACATCATTTTTTTTCATGTTCAGTTTTTACTTCGAATTTTTAATTCAAACCACCTCAAAACTTCACCAAATCATCCCAAAACTGAGATTCAAGCTCATAAGATGTAACCAATCTATTCTAATAACACCCACTCAAAAGAAAACAAAAATTTAATCTTTTTTTGGTACAAATAGCTAATTGACTAATATTAATAATATTTTATGATCTTTTTTTTTATGCAAATAGCTAATTGGCTAATATTAGTAATATTTTATGAATTGACCAATTTTTGTAATGAGCTACTTATAAATTGACATAACTGGTAATTTATTGAAATGTGCACCTATGGAAATTGGCCTTTTTCTCACTTTGTCATATGTGTTATTAGGTCACTAAAAGTTGAGTTTGTTAAATTAAAAAAAACTACGTCGCCTGAGAGATTCGAACTCTCGCGGGGAAACCCCATGTACTTAGCAGGCACACGCCTTAACCACTCGGCCAAAGCGACATATATGTATAGACTCGAACCTCATTCAATTTATCTAACTTATGAGTTCTGGAAGTTGAGGTTAAAAACTAGAGCTGCTTTGCATGAATGTTGAATAACCTCTTTTTGTTTCACACCCGGTGATCGGTACTCGCTTGCGATGAGTCTCGTCAAGATTCACGCCAAGACGTCCTACTTTTGCGGATAAAACAATCATACGCGGTACTCACTTTGTGATCTGACTAATCAAGATTCACGTCGAGAAGTCCCACTTTGGAGGATAAAGATCACTACTAAAGGTGACCCCATACCCTGGACTCGAACCTTCTTTAAACCAATTTATTGCATACATTTTGTTTGGAGTTTTACATTAGTTAGTATTGATGTGTTAGTTTGAAGAGGAAGAAACTTGTCCCTCATTTAAAAAATAAGAAAGGAAGACGTGTTTCGTCTTAATATGGTTTGAATATGTTAGATGGATGTTTTGGAGGTAAACTTGAATTTGGCAATATTCTTAATAGTCAAGCTTGGATTATTGGGCACTTGTTTTTGTTGGTCCATTAAAAATGACCTAGTCACCAATATGCATTGCTTCACCATGACTTTCGAGCTCATTTTATGCCATTTTGGCGGCATGCAACATGGACTTGTGATTATATCAACTTTTTGTGGGTCTTAGTGCATGGTGATTTTGTAAAAGAAAAAATTAACGGACTCTGATTAACCTGAAATTTCGTAGATCCACAGAAAACATCCTAGTGATCAAAACTCATTGCTTCGCCATGACTCTCACATTAATATTTTGGTATTTCAAGGTCATGCAACACGAAGTTATAACTATATCCACTTTTCGTTTGCATTAGTATATGTTGATTTTGTAGAGCTTTTTTGACGGACTCTTATTGATCTGAAATTTAGTAGGTCCATTAGAAATGGCCTACTGACCAATACCCATTGCTTCACCATGACTTTCGAGTTCATTTGATGGCGTTTCGAGGTCATGCAATACGAATTTGTGATTATACCCACTTTTTCGTGTGTACTAGCACGTACTTATTTGTAAAAAGAAATTGACGAATTTTGATTGGCCTGAAATTTCATAGGTCTATAAGAAACGGCCTAATGGCCAATACTCATTGCTTCGTCATGACTTTCGGATTCTCTTTTTGCGTTTTGGGGTTATGCAACACAAATTTATGACTATATCAATTTTTCGTTGGTACATGTTGAATTTATAGAATATTTTTGACGGACTCTTGTTGGCATCGTGTGATTTTTGTATCTAGGTGGGTAGATATTTAAGTAGGTCCCAAAAACATCTTTGTTATCTTTCTTTCTATTAGATGAAAGCTAATGTTGTTTTGGTCGTTTTCAATCTTCATCAACCCTGAAGGTTAGCAAGAACCCTAAGCAAGATGGGGTTCTTTTCTTTCTTTTACCTTTTCTTGTTCTTTTTGGTGGAAGGCAAGAGAGGCATTGAAAATGATCACCAGAATCTCTTTATTGCATATGTGTAATGTAAATATAATCAACAATGAACAGACTACAGTTTAGGTACATACATGAACAATGTAAATTATCTGAGACAATTGAAAATATAGAACTCTATACACCTGATCCCGAGAAACGGACAATCGCTGTACAAATGTACACTATGGGTGCCAAACAACAATAAAGGGTATAAACTTATAATAGCAAATGAACAAATAACAATACAACAACCCAGTATAATCCCACAAGTGGGATCTGGGGAGGATAGCGTGTACGCAAACCTTACCCCTACCCTAGGGTAGAGAGGCTGTTTCCAATAGACCCTCGGCATCCTTCCCTCCAAGAACTCCCCACCTTGCTCTTGGGGTGACTCGAACTCACAACCTCTTGGTTGGAAGTGGAGGGTGCTTACCATCAGAGCAAATAACAAATAACAATCAAAGCAAGAATTCAAGAGAAAAGTACAGTTCGTAAATGAAAATTTAACAATAGAATCGTAAAATATGTACACAAGGCTTTATTGATCCGATTGTTTCAATCAATTAATTACATCAATTGTGCAGATGAACATATTGAGAAATGTCTGATGCAACATGGGAAATCCAATTAGCTGTGGTGCCAAAAAAGAGTTCCCAGAACCAAAGATCCAATGCAAGAACAGAAGAAAAAATTAGCAGGGCTAAAGTCTGATATCGATTTAGAGGCCAACCTGAGACTTCTGCCATCTGTTTCAAGAAAGGGAGTGAACTGGTTGTTAGGTCGCGGTTCCTTATGGACCAGGCAGTTACCCACTGTACCTGAGAAGGGACGAGGTCAAACTCTTCTTGCAGCCTCCGTCCCAAATCTGGCATGTGTCCACCACCATAAAGTATGGCAATCTTGTTATGACCCTCGTCCATTGCTCTTTGAAGTGCTTCCAATGCAGCTTTGTTTCTCTCTCCGATGATGACAGATTCCGCCTCTACATCAGCTGTGACCTGTGTGAATCTACATGTATAATGGGAAGGGGTAATTACTTTAGTAAATGAAATGAAGTAGTTGCAAGCGCACACTACACAGAAAATCAGATGGAGGAAAAGGTAAACAATAACAGTGTGGGGCAAAACGATATTCTGACAAGATTATTCCTCTCTGTTGATGCAAAAACTTATAGGCTGTACGATATGAGCTTGCATTCATGGATAACATCTGCTTTGGAGATAGGGTATTCCTTAAACAGCCCAATGTTCTTTTTTTCCTTTTTTGTGGTTGGTTTTACTTCAGTATTCATACATACTCTTACACACTCAATGGATTCAGATAACAACTTCTGTTCGTTTTTCTCTCTAAATTATTTGACCATTCATAGTTGTTATTTCCTATCCAAACTTAATATGAGTAGAATACTAGAATATTATAGAGTGGAGGTGTTTCTTAGCCACCACTTCTTATCCTCAATCAATAGAGCAGAAAACAATAAAATATCCCAGCCTGCTGCAAACCAAAACTAAATTTTGACTGCCAAAAAACTTACTCAGATGTTAGTCGCTTTGCCAGGAAGACCTTCATTGCAGCACCAAAATCAAGTCTGGACAAGGCTTCTAGTTCAGGATATTCAGATGCCGGGCTTTTCACATCCGCACAAACACCTCCGATGATAAGAAGTCCAACAAGAGGCATCGGCAGCACCCGAGAAGCCCATAGAAGTTTGGATCTCCAAGGGCCAAGATCTTCTGGAATTGTAGGTTGCACAAGAGCTTTTGTTGATCTAAGTGTCATATCTCTGGCAAATGTGAAGAAGCTCTCACCTCTTTCAAGCTGAAAAGTACATACAACTTGGTGAGATCTTCGGGTCATGTGAGCAGAGAAGACAAAAGGTAGAAAATTTGGCACAGTTAAAAAAGAGAAAACTAGAAATGTTGGTCTGAGGTACAACCTTATAAACAATATATACATACACCAAACATACATCAACCAAAATAATAATACATAATACAGATAAATCAACCATCATTTACTTAAAAAATAAGCAAAAGGAAGTGAGGGAGAGGCTACAAGTGTATGAACATTTTGAAAAATCAGCAATTCGTTTAACAAGTAATAACCTTAACAGCAAAGTTATCACATAGACTACCTGGAGTAACTTGAAGGTCTCAAAATCAAGATCTGCATGGTACCAATTCTCACCCTCGTAGTCAAGACAATCTAGCTGGAAATCTAGGGTAAGAAATCTTGCCATCTGCCTTTGGATGAATCCAATAATATTAAATCCCCGTGATCTTGAGCTTTTTAATTTCTTTCTAGAAATAGAACTAGAACCTCTTCTACTCTCCAAACTTTCTCTGCTGGCTACCATCTCATAAAGAACGCAATCATATGGTTCAAGTTCCTTTTGGAGGGCAGCAAAGTACCTGAAAATACAACATTAGTCCAAGTCAAACTGCACTGTCAGACAACATCAGAAAAGCATGATGCAGAAAATAGAGGTTAGTAAGATGTTTCTATCAGGAATACACATCAAGATATCAGATAAAAAATTAAGAAAAAAATTAAATAACCATGACCATGAGACAGAATCAAGATGGATGCTACCTGATGCATTGCCAGTGCCAATTCGGTCCTTTTGTCTAGCTCAAGTTAGTTTATAATCGAATTTTAGTTAAAATATATTTTAAGAAGAGGAAATCACACCAGTTCACATTTAATAGTGGAGGTAATCGTAGTTAAACAGACTTTTTCATTACCAGAACACACAATGGGTGACATTTAAGGACCTCAATGTTATACCAAAGAAGTCTTGACCACCATACATAGATTGGTAGTCCCCGATGTGAAGCTAAAACAAGAGACGAGTTCCAAGCAATTGAGAAGCACTAACTAGCTAGCCTTTCAGGAAAAGCTACAGAAGGAGCAAGCATTGGACCTAGAAGGTTGTGTATGTACCCAGTAAAAGGAAATGCAAGTAGAATTAAGAAAGTAGCAAGTGAAGTGATAGGTGTGTCAAACACCTAAGACCTCGACCAATCGTGGTGGTGGAAGGAGAAGGTGTAAAGAGTTATTAAAGCAAAAAGACAGTACTATCAAAAGGTTAAAAAAAACAGAAGACAGAGAAGACTGTGAAGAGTATAAGAGAGCTAAACGAGAAGCTAAAAAGGTTGTTAGCAGAGCTCGAGGTAAAACCCTAGATGGCTTGTGCCAAAAGTTAGGGCTGCATGAAGCGGAGAAAAAATGTATAAACTAGAACGCCTGAAAGAGAAGAAGATCAAACACTTTATTCAATCTTCATCAAGGAAAAAAAAAATCAAAGACCCGAACCAAGTTAACTGTATTAAACACAAGGGTATAATATCTGCTATGACCACCAAGGTAAGATGTATATGCTTCCTCCACTCTTAATCAGAGACCTCGAGTTTGAGCCTTGAGAAAGGAAAAAAACCTTGTAGGGAGCAATTCCTGGCTTCCCCCTTTAGTGGGCCTAACTGGCGAAATCCGGATTAATCGGGACCTTAATGCCGATACCGGATACCGTGTGGAAAACCAAAAGAAGATTATGTCTGATATATTTGGAAATTTATGATTCAATAATAAGAAGTTGTGAGAAATAAGAAGTGAGGAAAAAAATATAAATAGATTTCAAGGATCTAAATAGGACAAAGAAGAAGTCAAAGAATATAGCATCCCCAGGATCTGATCTCTGTTCGCAAGACGTGAATCAACTGAATAGCCGCCTTCCACAAGTGCGACTTCAATATGTTTTCCAATTATTACTTGGGTATCAACTAATGAGTCTACAACTCGAAGGATCTAATAGGACAAAAATGTATATAGCATTCAAGGATCTATGAGATGGTCACATAAAATTAGACAAGATTAGAGAGATTACATTCAACAAAAGGTATAAACAGCATATATATTAGCCAAAAAAAAAAGACAAGTAGTAAGAAATTCCTTATGTGAATAGTTGTAGTCGTAACTAGCCATCCTTCTTTAAGGCCCCAACAACTGCAACATCTGATTTCCTACATTCAAGGATCTAATGTACAAGGAGGAAGCGAATAGGCTCCTTTTGGACAACTTTCAATAGGACATAGACCACAGCCCTTTTTGACATAGACCACAGCCCTTTTTGAATCAAAGAATGTCTTATGAGGTGGTTTGGTCATATTATAAGTAGCCGCCCAAAAGCACCGGTTTATAGGTGTAAAACCATGATAAGGTATTAAAATGGTATGAGATAGACCTGAAATCACACGGAAGAAAGTTCCCCTATCTCTTAAAATCCATGCAAGCTTAGCGAGAAATAGAACACAATTGAAGGAAAAGTTCATTGTTGGTAAGTTTACGTTAGATTCAACGTTTGCTAAGAGTCTTTTAATCTATTAGAGATCTATATGTTAGTAGTAGAAAATGTATAGAACTTCTAGCGTTCGAGAATTTTCAAATTGAGCCAACCCTAACTAACTTGGGATTGAGGCTTTGTTGTTATTGTTGTTGTCTAGCTCAAGTCATGGCTATTAAGCCGTTATCCACACTACATAAGAGGGGAATATGGATTCCTTTTGGAACTTACTTTACCACATCACCAAACAAAAAGGACATGTAAATTTAACAACAGAATCTTCAAAATTTCGCCTCCATATTACAGTCGTTAAATGCATAGCGAAAATCTATAAATATAGGGTAACAAAATTACCACCACTTTGACATTATTCATCACCACTTGAGAGAAACCACAGAAATGAGCAACATTAACCAATCTACTACTCTTCATTCTTACAAACTGAGTTGTGCAGACTAATAACTAGCTGTTTATCACATGCATTTCTAACTCCTCACATATGTCTCGTGCGCCTTCCTTTACAAAAAGTTGCTATCAACATTCGATTCTAGGGGCATACGGTTAGCTTGTACTATAAATAACCCCCCCCCCCCCCCCCCCCCCCTTTCCCACGATTGTACCCCATTCTCATTCTACTACTCATACTGTTAACCTACTGAAATCACTGCAACACCTTTCTCTAAATTACAAGTGTCGTTCATCGGCTTTCTTCAACCAAGGATTGCTCAATAAGAAATTTTTTACTTTATTTCACTACTTTTGTTTATATAGTTTCCATTGCTCTCTTACTCTGTACCAGAAAAGATTCATCCTCATGGTTTAATTTAAATTATTGTAGCCTAATTCTATAAATTTAACTGGTTAATCTAATAATCAGATATTAGGTTAAACATTTTATATAAATGAATTGTTGATTAATCTAATTCCTAACATTTTGGTGTTTCACATACCACATAGATGCTACCATGTTCAAGAGTGACAATCATAAATCAACATAATCTTAACTTCTTCAACTTATTGACGATGAATTCATAATACTCAATCTAAAGTTCTACACGGGAGCTAGCGACTAGTAATAGAAATAATCTCACTTCATAGCAACATGACATCAAGCTCCATTAAACTATTTTCTGGATTCTGAGAGACATGAACTTACTCTTTATCAGCAATGTGTATTGTCGAAACCAAATCAACCTACACAATCAAAATTTCAAAATCACAATCAAACTTCAAAAACCAAACTCAAACATAGCCAAATGTTCAATTCATTTTGCAAATATGACTCACATCGAAGTCCTAAATGCACAGTCAACGTAAAGAAGTTTTTACACTATCACGTCACCTTAAGGAAATCTACAGGCAAGCCGCTTACCTTAAAATGTAAAATGTTTGATTTGTAGATTTGAAATTAAGACAGGTTACCTGCTACAACAGCTAAAGGTGACCTAATGTTGTGAAAAATCCTTATACTAATGGTGTATATAACTTAACAGTAAATACAACACGGATTTAAGTTATATGTACTGACTGACTGTATCATGATTTTTTACACTATCCGGTTACTTACCATTTAATCAATGCTTATTCAACTGAATTACCTAAAATTGACTGTTAGGTGACCTAAATAGTTTTTTAACCTCACACAATATACACACATTCCCGCCGCCCCCCCCCCCAACCCCCCGCGCGCGCACACACACGCATACACTATATCTCCGAACATTCCAGAAGGTTCAGTTCGAAACATTTTATTTTACCTGGAGAAAAGGTTGAAGAAGAGACCAAGGGAACTTCTTCTTATAAGTAACAACAGCGGTTTGCAACTCAGCGGTATTAACTCTATCATCGGCGCTAGTACCTTTTTTAAACCTCATGAAATCAGCAATCGAATTATTCCCCAAAAATTGCTCGGCCGAGTCATTATTATCGATCAATAGCTGCTGCTTCGATAAGAAAACCTTGAGATTCGGAAAACGAGGAATTCGTCGAAAGGAATTAAACGAGGTGGAAGGTGAATCGGCGTTGAAATTTGAAGGAAATGGAGATGGAGATGTTGAAGAGAGTATAGAGAGAGAAGTTTGAACCATAGCTCTCTTCTAGAGAGAGAAAGAGAGAAGGAGGAGGATATGGTGAAGAAGGGAGTGATGAAAAAATCGGTTGCTCTGGTTCGGGTTGTGGCTACGTTGCACGGGAAGTCGGAGCTTAATTTATTTTGTTATTTATCGATTTATTACTCCGTTATATATATAAGGAAATTTCGAAATTATAATAACTAGTTGTATTTCTTTTTTCTCACACTTCTTTGCTTTGAAGCAACAACATAGCATCCTTATCGATTTTTATGCATCTAAATTCAACAATTTAATACCAAAATTATGATGGGATGGATAATATCCTTCTATTATTAAAATAGTTGTTACACATTATTTTATAATGTATCGAATTATATTGTATTATGTTGTATTGTAACGTTTGATGAATATGACGTTTGGACAGATTGTATCGTTTGAAGTTGTTTCATGATATCACGCACCAACAATATGAAGAATAAACTTGCAACATCATAAAAAAAATTATGATACAAGGTAAATTTATTATATAAAAATATAGGGTAAATGATAAAATAAAATTATTTAATAATAATGAAGGGTGAGATGAGAGAAAAAGACAAGAAAATGACGCGACCACACCAAATCGATCATTAGATAAAGTGGCATATTTCATCGCTACGTAACGGCAGATTTAACGATATGGTAGAATAAAATTTAAGTAACAGTCAAAACAAACATCGTATTTAAAGTAACAATGCGATACAATTAGGTAACAACCATCCAAATTTTATACGATATAATACAATAGGTAACTAATAATCTTGATATCGAGTCATGAAAATTAATACCATATAAATATATTTATTTTATATATAATTTAAGATGTGTAATTTTTTTATTAAAAAAAATAATACTGACATATCTCTTATCCATGATATGAGAATCAACATATAAATATATTTATTTTAAAGATAATTTAAAGTTCGTAATTTTTCTTTAAAATAGTAGCAGTTATCCGTCCTTGAAACATAATATTTAAACTATTATAGGAGATATATTTTTACATTTAAATACTTAATTATGATATGTATGATCACTTTCTTATCAAATGTTGTTTAAATATTTCAATCTCTTTGTTATTTCATTTTCACAAGCTAAGACTTATTAAACTCATAGTATTTTTTTATATTTGAGATGTTATTTATTGGCAATTCTTAAAAGTAAATACTAAACTTATCATTGTGCATCACTAGCAGTAGCAGACAAGATGGAACCCTGATGATACATATATACTCACTGAACAATATAAGGATGATTATTTAGTAGTTCAGTACAATAATTTTTGTCCAACCTGCAACAGCCAGCAACCTACAACAAAAGTACATAAAGAATTTCCCAAGTACAATGAAGAATTTAAATGGATATTTAACAAATTTAATGAACTAACTAATACAAGGTTGCAATATGCGAAAAGAGAGAAATTCATGAGTAAGTACTTCGCAGACAACAGACCTGCAGGCCTGAGCTAATCTACCTCTAGCTAGGTCGACGCCACCAATATATGGCAATCTCTATAACTTTCTTCTCACAAAGTCACGTATAACTTGATTAACTTCTATGGCAACTCATTGGTTCTGCGCTCCATTTGGCTTGGAAAGAAGTCAGAACTAAGCTGCAACTCCTGTTTGCGACAGCAACTGAAGACCAGCTTTTAAATCCTCTAAAGTAATCGTTGATAGTTCGTCTGAGTCTATGCAGTCAAAACTGAGTCTGAGATCCAAATTCTCTCTTGCATTAACTAGCATTGGATCCACTAGACCTCCATTCATCTCCTTGCGCTGCTTTTCAGTGGTTTCGTCCTTGATAAGTGATGAAACAGCACCAACAGTACATGAAGGATGCAACTTAAACCCGTATAGCAAACTACTATCAGCTTGATTGGTCATCTTAAGATGAAGAATCTTGGCAAGGTCTTCACAGCTAAAGTTGTCAAATTGGAAAAACTTTGTTACTCTTCTACAGAAACCTTCGTTAGAAGTGATCACACGCTTCATTGGTTCACTGTAACCTGCAAAAATTACTACAATTTTTCCACTATCCATGACTGACATTATCTCCTCTAGTGCTTCCAAACCATAGTCCTTATCATCTGATTTCTGCATAGGTATTAATCGATAGGCTTCATCAACGAAAAGAATCCCCCCTTCAGCTTCTTGGATCTGCAGATTTTCCCTAGACTTGGTCACCTCAAAGCCAAATATTTATGGGAATATATGGAAAAACTTCAGTCACAAAAAACTTACCTTTCTCCTTGTCTTTGGTCCTGTATGACCAACAAATTCACCAACCAGATCTGTTCTCTGCACCTCTGTCACGTTGTCAGTGGGAAGAATCCCCACCATATGAAGTAATTTTCCAAGAACGCGAGCAACCATAGTTTTTCCTGTAATAGTATACCATCACGAAAATATAATTAAAAACCTAGAAGAAATATATATCAAACACATAAGCTGGCTAGGCAAATATCAATGGGCAAAGAGAAACTGAAACACATCCTGCGCTCAACAGCATCACTGACATAACCACGAGCTACAAGGTATGCGCTTTCTTTCGATGAGTTTTTTTCACCTCATTTATTTACTTCCTTTTAACAGTTTGACACCATCTCCTTTAAGTAGAATGGGAAAAACATTGTGCTGTGCGTATTGGAACATACTTTTCTTTGTAAATTATATAGACTTGATTACCTGTTCCAGGGTTTCCGAGGAAAGCCATATGGGGTGGTCTTCTTGCACCAACTTTAAGCCCTAGGGCCTTACGCCTCTCATCCAAGAGCATCCCCTTTGCCCATTTGCGGAGCTGCAGTTTAAGTTCGTCTAACCCCACTATTGTAGATAATTCATTTTCAAGTTCATCCATTTTAGCTTTGGTCTGGCTGCATGCTTCAAGGGCTTTACGTTTTCTTTGTTCTTCAAGATACCGGTGGAGAAGTTCACGCAATTTTTCATTTCCAGGGCCTTGAGAGAGATGATTTATAGGAGTCATGCCCTCCTGCACTTCACATATCTACAATTAGCAATGACCAGAAAAGGAACATGATCTTTTTTTAATAAATGGAATCTATAGTACATTGTCTTCAGCACTACAATTCGCGTCATACTCCAACAATGTCTTTACTGTTGAATAGTCTTCGGCTCGTAGTGAATGCCAAACAGCAAGGTGCAACGGAGTCATCCCATTCTGCAAAAAGCCACATGAAAATGAAAATCAAAACAGATTGAGAAACACATGCTCCAAGTCCAATCACAGTTGAAGCAGTAAATATACACACATTGGCTTTGGCTTCAACGTGAGCACCATGAGCAAGAAGCACTTTTGTGGCTTCGTTACAACCATTCTTGGCTGCCATGTGCAATGGAGTCTCTCCATACTGCAATCCACAAAATATTAACACCAGAAGGCAGAAAAGAAGAAAGCAAGAAGTTACAAGAGACAAAGTCCAGTCAGCTCCAAAAGAAAATGCGACCGTATGTAATTGTAGATTCCTTCACGTACCATGTTCTTGGCTTCCAACTCCACCTTTTCTGGGCCTGGCCAACCAAGTAAAAACTTGAGTATTTCCACGTTATTGTAGCCAGCAGCAACATGAAGAGGCGTCTGCACCATCTGCATCCAGATAAGTAGCAAACAATATAAGGAGAATACTTTTCACAAGCAACCGTCTAATCTAACTTCTGCAAGACTATGACCAGGTAAACATGATCAGTAGCCAACTGTCTTTGAAACTTTTATAAGACCATCAGTATCTTGTTTTATTCCCTCTCTCTAGGAAATTCCCAAGGGAACTTAAAATAAAGAAAGATCAAAGACATTGTAACCCAAGGTACTACTTATATTAGCCTCAAATTTAACTCCATATCTAGGTAAATCATTAAAATCATGAAACAACAAAAGTGCAGGAAATAACTCCAAATAAAAAGCTATATATAAGCATTTGACCATGATATCCTGTACCTGCAGTCACAAACAACACTAGCATAGTACAATTAACTCTATTGAACTGGAAACCAAATAACCATTTAGCTAACCTTCATCCCACCCATTTACCAAAGCAACTGCATTATTATGTGTCAGTAAGCACGTTTTGATTTTCTCTTTCAACGGAACATAAAAGGAAAGAAATCTTTTTTCTAAATCCAATAACCAATATTTATATGTATAACACGGGTAAGCTGATTTTGTCTATAGCTGTGCATAAGCCCTCTCCTCTACCCTTCTCTACTTAAATACCATAAGTAGACATAATCATGTATGAGGCCATCATAAGCCATTATCAAACTTAGCAACTTGAACACATATTTTTCTTTTTGATGACCGAGAAATTCGTCCGAGGCCAAACCTTAGGATCAATCGCAGCCTTCAAAACTCGAGGATAACAGGCCCTTTCATCTTCCCTTCTCTACTTAAATACCAAGCTTAGTCTACATGGCACACGGCTCGAACCTGTGACCTAGGTCACAAGTCCGTCAATCTTTGCCACTTGAATTAAGCCCTACGGACTAGTGAAAAGATATGCCTAACCAGAACAACATTTGAATGATACGGATATACTTACGCATTCAGGGGTGGAGCAACCATTGTAGCTACGGATTCGGCAAAACTCAACAGCTTTGGCTTAAATCATGTATTTATGTTTTAAAAAATCATTTAATATCTATAAAAAATATATATTCAAAACCCATTAAGCAAGAGGATTGTGATCCAGAACCCATAAACTGAAAATCCTGCATCTTCCTCTTTAACTAATAACCAATAAAAGTGGAAGATGCATAAGGATATTGTTATATTCATATGTTTTTCAGCTTATGTTAATATATCTAACCTCTTTTTATTCATTGTTGGCATTATTAATCTTGCCCCAAGTTTCTGGGGGTTGTAGCTCCCAATTGCGTACATAAAGCATTATCATATAACTAAGGGGTTCCTTAATAGACATTTCTTTGTGCAAACTTGGCTTCTTACAGGAATACAAAAACTACAAATATTAGGGATATATAAAGCCAGAGAGAGAAAGAGAGATCGTACAACTGGGTTACGTTCATTAAGAAGAGAAGAGTTGTCATTGAGCAACTTTTGAAAGGCAAAAACGTCTCCAGATTGTGCTAAGCTGTGAATAGTTATGGGTCTTGAGGATCTTGACCGTTGATCCCGCGGCCTCTGCATCTTTTTCTTTTTTTTAATTATTTGCTGTCGTAATTTTCCGGCCTAATTTTCCTCTCTCAGGCGAAAGAAAAACAAAGGAAACAAAAATCGAGAGGTAAGGGAAAGGGAATTTTATGGCGTCGGTGGAATGAAAAGGGAATTTCAGCCTCTCAGTCTCAGGGGAATTTCGTCAAACAGGTCATGCGTGAGTCATGCTGCGCGGAAAATGAAATGAAAGAGTGTAAGTGGCCGCATTTCGTACACGGACTCGGCGCGTGACGTAACAGTGGCCGGTGGATTTTTTTATCCTAATTTGATGGCTTTTTCCAGCTGCAGACCAATAGTGTACCTTCCTATTTTATGACCTTTTTCTATTTCATTATAGAATTCTTCTTTTTTTTCTTTTTTGGCGTCGGACTAATCCAAATTCACCCAATAAAATTTCACTTTAGAGGATAAATCTCTCTCTATAAAAAACGACTCAACTAAATATAATTATTTCAAAATATTTATTTATTTAAAATAAGAAGAAGAAAAAAAAGGTCAAATATATTCTTGTACTATGAGAAAAGGTTTAAATACACCCTGTAATATTTTCGGTCCAAATATATCTCTGCTATAATACTATTAGTTTAAATATATCTTTTTTTGTTAAGTTTGTCCAAGATGGACATCCAATCCTACGTGGCACTAACATTTGGTGATGTGGATGCCACGTGGCATGCCATCTCAGCACCCCAAACTCATTTTACCCCTCACTTCTATATTTTTCCATCACTAAACTTTCCTTCCGCTCGAAGAAAATTTTAGTGGTGGAATAACAAATATATGGGAGGGATAAAATGGGTTACGGGCGCTGAGATGGCATGTCATGTGGCATCCACCTCATCAAATGTTAGTGTCATATATGATTGGACATGGCATGCCACCTCATCAAATATTAGTGTCATATAGGATTGGATGTCTACCTTGAACAAACTTAACGGAAGAAGGGTATGTTTGAACCAATATTACGGCAGATCTATATTTAAACCGAAAGTATAATAAAAGATATATTTAAACATTTTCTCATAGTATATATATTTAACAATTTCTGTTTTTAAAATAGTATCCCTAACAATGTAATAGATGTTGTAGAAAAAGGTACAAAATTGAGAGGTCAAAGAACAATAACAATTTAGTTAAGTAACGCTTATTATTAGTTAATATTTCTAAAGGAATGTGCCGAAGAATAAAATGACAAGTACATAGAATTGGAGGAAGTATTTTAATTTTTCATACCGACTAAGTTAAAAAGAATGACCAATTTTGAAGTATATAAGTTAAAAATTCATCTAATATATCATTTGGATTGTATATCACTTCTTTAATTTATAAAATAAAATTTATACTTTAAAATTGCATAAAAGTACTATAATCCACGCTTTATCATTAATTAATATTTAAAACAATGTGAAAAAATTGTCTACTTCCTTTTATTGTGGCTTGGGTTGAGCTGCTGCTTCTCCAAATGCTTTTGGAAAAATGATATTGTGTAAGCGTTGTCAAGATAATAGTCAATATATATATATATATATATATATATATATATATATATATATATATATATATATATATATATATATATATATATATATATATATATATATATATGCAAAAATTACATAAAATTTTATACACTATTTTTGGCTACCTAGTGTTAATAATTTTTGGCGCAAAAAAAAAAAAATTTACCTTCTATAGCAAAGGTATGCACCCTACAACAATAACTCATTAGAATCCCACTAGTGGGGTCTGAGAGGGTGACCTTACCCTTTTCCCGAAGGGATAGAGAGGTTGTTTTCGGGATACCTTCGGCTCAGAAACAATAGATCTGTAACCATAACAGAAACCAGAAATATAGTATCAGCATAGTAGTAGTAGTAGTAGTAGTAGTAATAATAATAATAATAGGAAAAAAAATATATATATATATATAATAAAAAACACAACAAAGATCGCTAGCAGACCTAGACAAAACACTATCAGACTAGTCGGCACAACGAGGAGAAACGCTCGACTACCCTCTAACCTACAACCCTAATGCTCGACCTCAACGCATTCCTATTTAAAATAGGGTATACACCCGATTTATTATAAATCAAAATTATTTTATAATATTATTTTCTATAGCTACCTTTTATATTTTATAGCAAAAAAAATATTTATGGTATATACTAGCATTAAGCATGAAATACGCTATTTGTTTTTCCTCTCTTAGACAACTGGACATACCTATTTTTAAAGTGGTTGTCGTTACTGTATTCATGAATACATGGCGCAAATACATGTGAATACATGCGCATACAGCTGGACTGCCTTGATTTTAGGCGCTTTTTAATGTTGTATTCATGAATACATCAACGCAAATACATGTGAATACATGCGTGTACAGTTGAACTGCCCTGATTTTAGGCATTTTTTGCTATTGTATTCATGAATACATGGCGCGAATACATGTAAATACATGCGTATACAGCTGGACTACCCTGAGTTTTAGGCGTTTTTTGTTGTTGTATTCATGAATACAGTAGCGCGAATACAGCGAATACACTACCATAACAACTGAATTGTTGCTATAGGAAGTAATTATGTATATGGTAGCTATAGAAAATTAATGGAATTTTTACCTAGCTATACTATATTAGAAACTTATTTACTTATGTTCTCTATGTTTTGTAGTTTCTAATAACTATCTAGATGTTTCTTACAAATTGTATATATTACTCTTTAAAAGGCCCTCACTCCATTATTAAATCCTTCAATTAATGGATTCAACTACATCCTTTCCTTTCCTTTTTTTCCTTTCCTCTTTTATCTTTTTTTTTTACATCAAAATCCCTTAATCTACGCTAAGAATCTTCATCTTCTCTCTTCCCACTATTGCTCACAACTTTATTATTATTAAAAAATGAAGAAATATTCAGAAATTGTATGATAATTGTATCATAATTGTATTTGAATGGTATCATATACATTTATCCTAAAACATAATTGTATCATACTTGTATCACAATTGTATCTAATTTGTATCTAGTCCATTAATACCCAAAATGATACCTAATACAATACAAATAAATTAATATACAATTATCATACATTTGTGAACAAACTGTAAATTTCGTCATGGACTAACAACATCTCGTAATAATATACAATTATCATACATTTGTAATACAATTCTTGCAACAATTATGATACATATACAATTATAATACAATCGCGATATATTTGTGAAATATTGTGATACAATTATGATCTTCATCTTCTTCAAGTTTCAATCACAACTTTACACTAAAAATCTAATATAATTGTATTACTATTGAGTATTGATGTATCATATACAAGTCTCATACAATAAAGGTTTTAGAAAGAAAGAAAACAAAATTCAAACTTACCCACAACTTGATTTTAGAGCAATATTCTGAATTTCGTCTGCAGCGTATGAATAAGAAATGGAGATTTTGGTGATTAGTAAGATTTAAGAAAGAGGGAAATTGGGTATGAAAATCTTTGGAAAAAGAAATTAATCGGAAATTTGGGGGGGGGGGGGGGGATAAAAAAAAAAGAGAGAGTTTTTGGGGGATTATAAAAAAGAGAGAAAAAAGAAAAAAAATTTTAANATCTTAAATGTAGGGTGCAACGACCCGGTCGGTCGTTCCGTAGAATTTGCATTATTATTGTTGTTATTGCCTTGTCATAGGTTGGTTATGCTGTTTATGATGTGTTAGAGTCGGTTGGCTCGGGTTCAGAATGGCTGTAGTGAGAATTGAGACATTTAGTCTCTAAAAATAGCTTTGTAGTTGAAAAATTCAACTGAGAGTTGACTTATTGGTAAACAATCTCGGAATGCGGATTATTTGGCTCGGATAGCTTCGTTAGGTGATTTGGGACTTTAGGAGTGTGTTCGGAATATTTTTGTGATGTCCGTTGTAGAATTAGTTTTGAATTGGCGAAAGTTAGTTTTTGGTAATTTATGATCGGCAGTGAAAAATAGGCTATCGGGGTCGGAATGGAATTCCAGAAGTTGGAACAGGTTCGTAATGTCATTTTTGGATATGTGTGCAAAATTTTAGGTCAATCGGATGTATTTTGGATAGTATCGACATCGTTGGTGGAATTTAGATTTCAAAGTTCATAGGCTTGAATTCGATGTGATTTAGTGTTTTTGCGTTGTTTTTGGTGATTCGAAGGCTCGACTAAGTTTGTGTGATGTTATGGGATGTGTTGGTATGTTTTGGTTGAGGTCTCGAGGGTCTCGGGTGAGTTTCAGGTGGTTTCGGGCCATTTCTAGTTGCTGGTTTTTGGCTTCAGGGGTGTACAGTGCGATAGCATTGATCTGGGTGCGTTAGCATAGAGAAAATTTGGAAAAATCTAGTTGTGCTATGCGGTCGCATAAGGCTTCCCGCGATCGCATAGAATAAAATTTCTGTTGTACTGTCCCGACTTTGAAAGCTTATAACTCACAATCTATAAGGCATTTGAAGATGATCCAAAACTGAAAGTTGTAGATCTTGATGCCTAGTTTTCAGAAAATTAAGCCAATTATAATTTGGAGTTTTGTATAAAAAGTTATGACCATTATACTAGAGGCTATCCGGAAGAGTTGGAGAAGGCGGTTGGAAAATTTGTTTTATGCAATCGCATAGAGGAGGCCGCGATCGCATAGGGTTAAATAAGGTCTGGTAAATTTTGTTCATCGCGAACGCACTCCTAGAGCCGCGATCGCACAGTGTCCGAACTTGGGAAGTATAAATTAAAACCCTCTGCAATCATAACCCACTTTTCCACCATTTTTGAACGGGAAGAAGCTTTTGAGGCGATTTTTAAGAGAGAAAATCATTGTTCTTAATTGAGGTAAGGATTTTGGACCCTAAAACTCGATTATATGTGATTAAGGATCAAATTATCACCGTTTAATTTATGAAAATCAGTAGAAAAAGATAGAATTAGGGCTTGAGATTATGAGACCTTTAAGGGATGATTTGAAGGGTCAAACGAACTCCGATTTTAGAGTTCTTTATATGTACGAACTAGTGAGATGATGAAGAACATTTTGGTATAAAATTTGTCTAGTTCCGAGATGCGGGCCCGGGGGTCGAGTTTGGCTCATTTCGGGTTTTGTGCTAAAATTGGTATTTTTCAATTGGAATCATTCCCTTAGCATAATTTAATGAGAAAGATTTGATCTTTATAGATTTGGAGCACTCGGAAGTTGATTCGAGAGGCAAGCGGGTTGCAGAGTAGCTTTTCGGGCTAGTTTGAGGTAAGTAATGTCTTTAAATCCCGTCTTGAGAGTATGAAACCCCGTAATTTACATCCTTTCACGGATTTGGAGTGACGCACACACTGGATGACGAGTGTGGGGCGTGCACTAATTGGAAATTTGAAAAAATGTACCATTTTAGGCAGCTATTGAGTTGCGAAACCGCCTTTAAAGTATATGGTTATTAGTATTACTATGATTTGATATATTTGGGTTGTAAGCCATGTTTGGGGCCTATTGCCGATCTGTTTTAACCTCTTGGGGGCTATTTTACTGATATTCTCACTACTTTGAAACTATGATTTTACACTCAGTCTTTCTTGTGAAATTGTTGACACTCCTATTTGATGATATTACTATTTCTTGAAATGAAATACTGTTTTGGGTCGAGAACCCCGTTTTATTCATGGCCCGAGTGGCATGCTGAGAGTGTATGACTGAGTGAGGTCGAGGGCCAACGTTGTGAGGATGTTATGATATGAGAGAGACCGAGTGCCTGAGAGTGATTTATGCCATGATGTGGCTTGTTTATAGCGCTTGGGCTGTAGAAGCCCCTCCGGAGTCTGTACACACCCCCAGTGAGAGCATGTACCTACTGAGTGTGAGTGTCGAGTGTCGAGTGATGAGTGATTGGGAGGCATGAGTGACAGTGAGGTTGCCCGCGGGGCTGATACTGAGTGATGTTGAGGTGCTGAGGAAAATTGTTACGAGTGATGATTATGGCCCGACGACCAGTTTTATGATGATATTTTACTGAGTTTTTGATTATAATTCACTTCATTTTTCAAACTGATATTACCGAGAGTTTTACTGAGAAATATTGGAAAGATATACTTGTTTCAAAGGATTTTATGGAAACTGGTTTTCAAACTTATGTATTTGATGTATACTTTATGGAGACTTGATGTTCTGTTGTTTTGTGGATTGGTGTATCTGTGCTATGTGATTCTCATTCTCAGGCTGTGATTTATTTTCATTACTACTAAGTTGGCGTACTCATCATTACTCCCTGGACCCCTGTGTGCAGATCCAGGTACTGGTTCAGAGCAGTAGTCGTCCGAGTTCGTTGTCATCAGCTTTGGGATTTCGAGGTAGTTGTCCAGCGTGCGCAACTCCTCCATTTCCCTTCCTTATTAGTATTAGTATTTTATTCCTAGACATTGGTTATGACATTAGTAGAGTTATATTTTATTCTTAGATGCTCGTGATCGGTTGACACTAGTCTTGGGGGATTTGTTTAGACAATAGATTATGTTATATTTGCTTAAAGACGTAGAGAAAATTTTTAATTGCTTATTATGCTGGTAATTATTGGTTTGAGTAATTATATTGAAACAAAATGTGTAGTTAGGTGATGGTTGGCTAGCCTAGTTCCACGATAGGCGGCATCACGGCCTGTTAGAATCTGAGGTCGTGACATAGGTTGAGGGGGGGGGGGGTGTTTGGAAATGGGCTAAAATTAAGGGATCTTAATTTTTTTTCCTTTTAAGGTTTTGTATATAACTTGCAAATATAGATATACAAAGTAATTAATAAGGACAATAAATAAATATGGTTATGTAATTTTCTATTATAGTATAACTAAGTAAAAATTCCGAAATTAATAGTCACTAAACAATAGCGGTTTCTGATAATTCCTTTGAAAAAAACCCAAAACTTTTCAAAGACAAACCATTAGGTCCATCACAAACTTCCCTGGGCTTCGATTAAAAAGCCTATTTCTCAAGGCCCAATGGAAATTAAATGTGGTAAGGATTAGAGGCAGAATTAAAAATTAAATTTAATAGGTCAGATCTTTAAATGATTTAGAATTATACACTTATACTTTTAAAATTATGAATTCAAATATTATATAAGCCGATACAGTAACCTATAGAATAAAGTGGTTAAATAATAATAATAATTTAAGTATTTAACTTATGAAATCTCTTTTTTAAGGTAGATTAATAGGTCAAGTATTGCACTTAGATTCTTTCTTATCAAAGTTCCTGTAATCACGCTATCATTCACATGGTTTTCCCTATGGACAATAAATAATGACAAGAAACTATGATTGCTCAACTTTAATAATCTTACAATGATATATAAATAGATTAATCTTCTATGTCCAATAGATTACTAGAAAAAAACAAAATGGTTAGATGAGGAGGAAAAGGAAAATTAAATATGAAAAAGAATTAATATTCAGGGTACGTTATCCCAAAATTATAGTTGCACATCTTATATGGGATATGGATAATATAAGATTTTTGTATAAAATGTATATCAGTATTAGTTAATAATTAATAATTAAATAGAAAATTATTATTATAATCCCGATAACGTGATGATTCCTGAGGAAATATTCTCTTAGCTTTATCTTTGTGCGTGGATTTTACGCTTTGAGTTGAGTACACAGCCTATTATTTGGGCCTCTTATACTATTACATATTACATATATAAGGAATGAAAAACTCAAAATAAATCACACTTAATTTATAATTAGGAATTAACTTCCATTCTCTAATTATTAGGTGCACTCACCAAGACAAATATATATATCTATCTATATCTATATCTATATCTTTCTATATCTATCTATATTTTATTATAAAAGCACGAATAATTTATGCTAAATGTTGAATGACTAAAATATCCCTAGACTTTTATGACCTTAAGTATTTGTATAATTCAAGGATCTAATGGTAAATTACATAATAATAATAGAATTCCTTTTCGATTTAAACTATACATATACCCAACCCTACAACCTTGATCCTACTTGAATTAGAAAAAGTATTGTTCCTAATTACAATTCTTTTATAACAAGGCACATAATAAAAGAAAGATACATACTAAAAGTAAATTTTAGTATTACGTTATAGAAAACATCTATAACCTTTTAAACAAAGTTGAAATTCTTAGTATTCATTAAAGTTCTATTTGTATTTAGTACCACAAAGCTACAACTAAATTAAGTTAGTATCTTTTACCTAAATATTAGGAGTTACTACATATTTCAAACAAATTGAATTAATTTGAATATTAAATAATAAGAGAATAATTAAATGATAATTTTTTTTAAAAACAAAATCTAATTTTAAAGTGTTAAAATAATAGGGGAAAGTTTAGATGAATATTTTTATTTTACATGATAATAAAATGGTGAGATTGTGCTTTTTAATTTATTTATTTTTACTTCAGTATGAGTAATTAATTCCTTTACAAACGACCCCTTAGCATACATAACTTAAAATTGTTCTCTTGGTGCATGTTACGTTAGGGTTACTAACGTGCGCCTAAGCGGTTATGGCAAGGAAGAAGAAGCAAGTAGCACCATTGCCGGCCTCGCCTAAGAAGCCGGTACCGGAAAATAGACAAATAACACCAAAATCTGGCATTCCCCATGTCTTAGCACCAATTCAATTTGGTTATTGGATCCCAGGAAAGGGGAGTGCCCCTACACTTTTACAAGCAGGACCTTCATTGGAAAATGCAGAAACCCCGCCGGAGGAAGCAAGATTTATGCATGCAGCGCGGAAACTGACGTTTTCTGCAACATCAAGTGAAATTAAGCCAACGATGGCTGATGTTGTTAAGGGAAACAAAGAACAAAACAGAGGGCTTCAGCTGAGCTACTACCTGCCGGTGATGAAGGATGGAATTAAGACTGTGAAGTTAAATCCTCAAGAAATAGATGAACAAAACCGGAAATGGAGCTCAGCCTTAATTGGGTATGTAATTGGGGGAACCCTACTTTTAAGGAAATGTTGAGTTTTGTATATGGTGTGTGAAATTATGTGAGCACACCTCAGGTATATTTACATAGTAATGGTTACTTTATCTTCAAATTTGATAATGATGAAGATAAGAAAACAATTCTGCATCAAGGGCCTTATACCTTTGATTACAGACCATTTGTGCTGGAACAATTGAATCCGGAATTTCAGATGAGCAAGGAGCCAACTCAGATTGTTCCAATGTGGGTGATGTTCCCTAATCTCCCAATCCAGTTTTGGCTCCTGGCAATTTGGGAAGGATATCTAGCTTCCTAGGGAAACCTATTTGCATAGACAAGCTCACAGCTCAGGAGCAAAGGATTGCATATGCCAGAATTCTGATTGAACTGGGTATTTCACAGCCTTTACCAGAGATGATTGCTCTTGAACTACCAGATGTGAGACAGTATTCACAAACTATTGAATATGAATGGACTCTTAAATATTGTCAGGATTGCTTGAAGGTAGGACATAACACAGGTGATTGCACAAATCCACTGGACCATGAGACATAAAAGAGGAAGGAGTGGATAGCTAAAACCAGTTCTGAGAATGATAATCAGAATAAGGATCAACAAAAAGAGCAGACTAACATCAATGAGAAACAGGGGAAATTAGCACAGGAAGATGGGCAGAAGCAGACCAAACAGATTGATAGGGGAAAGAGAGTGATGCAAACTGAAACAGGAGCTATAGATGAATTGGAGTTACTCAGAAGAAACCAATTTAGTGCCCTGAGAATTCAAGAAGAGGTCACCACAAGCAATGTGGTAAGGGGTACCAGTTTGACTAAATAACCTCCATGATTTTTGGATCATGGAATATTAGGGGGCTTAACAAGCCCTATAAGCAGAAGGAATTTAGGTCCTTCTTGCTTACAAATAAAGTAGCTCTATTGGGCTGCCTAGAAACAAAGGTAAAGTCTAGAAGAGCAGAGAAAATAAAGAAGAAAGTAGGAGCAAACTGGAAGGTGTATTGTGACTATGCAAGGTGCCAAAATGGAAGAATTTGAGTATGTTGGAAACCAAATATGGTAGAGGTTGGTGTACAAAGTTCAGGTCCTCAAATAGTTCATTGTAAGGTGAAGGAAAAATGATCATTATTTGAGTGTTATATAACGTTTGTTTATGGTTATAACACCATTGAAGGAAAGAAAGATATGTGGAGACAATTGAAAGCAATCAACCATATAATGGTAGGTCCATGGATTGTCATTGGAGATTTTAATACTATCATGTCTGTTGCATATAGGATAAATGGGGCACCAGTTCAGCAAAGTGAAACACAAGATTTCCAAGATTGTGTAGATGAAGTAGGACTGGGGCAGATTCAAAGAAAGGGATGGAGTTATTTCTGGTGTAATAAGAGGGGCCATGGGGACATAATTTATAGTTTAATAGATTGGGCATTCAACAATGCTCAATGGTTGAGTCAATATAGCAGTATAGAAGCTCATTACATGAATCCCGGATGCTCAGACCACTCTCCTATACTGCTAACTACCACCAGGATTAAACATAAATTTCCAAGACCATTTAGACTAGTTAATGTGTTGTTGAAGCAAAAGGCAGTCAAAGAAATGGTAGAATTAATCTGGGAACCAAAAGTTGAAGGCTATGCAATGTATGCTGTATGCAGAAAGTTAAAGCTGGTAGAAAAAGCTATGAAACAAATGAACCAAGAAATGAATAAGATTGATCATAAATTGGAGGAACTGAAGGTAAAGCTAAGAGAGATACAAGATTTAATGGTAACTGACTTGTATAATCTACATCGGATTACAGAGGAGAAAGAGACAATACTGGAAATGGAGAAATGGACTAATATCCAGGAGAGGGTGTTCAGACAAAAATCCAGATCTGTTTGGATCAAACAAGGAGATTCTAATTCTAAGTTTTCCATGCTCAACTAAAAGCAAGACATGCCAGGAACAACATTGCAACTATCTGTAATGATCAGGGAGTACAACTAACTGATCCTAAGCAGGTGTAGTAGGAATTTATAGGATTCTATAAAGGACTGATGGGAAACAAAGCACAGGAGTTGCCATGTGTAGATACACATATTTCTAAGGATGGACCTTGATTGCAGAGAGATCAACAACTGCTATTGATTCAGCCAATCACAAAAGAAGATATACTGAAGGCCTTGAAAGACTTTCCAAATGACAAGGCTCCAGGGGTGGATGGATTTAATGCAGAATTCTACAAAGAGTACTGGTATGTGATAGGAGAGGAGGTAAGTGAGGATGTGATTCAATTCTTTGAATATGGAAAGATGTTGAAGGAAGCAAACTGTACTACTCTCACTCTTGTTCCAAAGGTAGCCAATCCCACATATGTGAAGGAATATAGACCTATTGCTTGTTGTACAACTTTGTAGCAAGGATTCTCACTGATAGACTCAAAACAGTAGCAAATGCAATTGTAGGGAAGTCACAATCAGCCTTCATAGCATGAAGAAGCATCCTAGATAATGTCATCATTGCACATGAGCTTGCGACAGTATATATGCAAAAATGGGTATCATCTAGGTGTATGGTAAAGGTAGATATCAGGAAAGCCTATGACTCGGTTGAATGGGACTTTCTTAAAGCTATTCTGATTGAATTTGGGTTCCCTGGAAAGTTTGTGGGGTGGATTATGGAATGTGTGACTACAGTAAGCTATGCAATTCTGATAAATGGAGGAGTTACTCCAAAGTTTGAGGCAAGGAAGGGGTTGATACAGGGGTACCCCATGTCCCCATATCTGTTTGTTTTGATTACGGAATACCTCAATAGATAACTGAAACAGTTACAGCATAAACCAGACTTTAACTACTATCCTAGATGTAGTAAAATGAAACCGGTGCACATATGTTTTGCTGATGATTTGCTCATGTGTTGCAGGGATGATAAGATATCTATCCAACTAATGATCCAAGCTTTTAATCACTTCTCTAATGTATCAGGCTTGAAAGCTAATCTAGACAAGAGCTCATTGTATATTGTTGGAGTTAGAAAGGAGTTGAAGCAGCAAATTCTAAATGATATGCAGTTTGCATTGGGAGAGTTGCCTTTCAAATATCTGGGAGTACCACTATCATCTAAGAAGATCAGTATTCAACAGTGCATGCCAATTGTAGATAAAATGATAGCTAGAATCAGATGTTGGACTACAAATTTTTTGTCTTATAGTGGAAGGCTACAACTGATCAAGAGTGTGCTCTTTGAGATGAAAACATATTGGGCTCAGATCTTTATTCTGCCCAAGAAGGTTGTTCAACTTATCACAAGTATATGTAGAACATTCCTTTGGACTAGAAGTCATGAAGCATTAAGGAAAGCACTGGTTTCTTGGGAGTCACTGTGTATGCCATGATCAGCAGGGGGACTAGAAATTATAGACTTCACATTGTGGAATAAAGCAGCCATACGTAATTTGTTATGGGCAATATCCACAATAAAGGAGTCTTTATGGGTGAAATGGATCCATGGATATTATATAAAGAATAAGTAGATAGAAACCATGAAGACACCTGCACAAGCTAGCTGGCTTTTGAGGAAAATCTTTGGTGCAAGGAAGTGGTTCAACAACAATTATCAGGTAGAGCTGGGAAAATGCAGTAAAGAAAACAAATTCAGTATTAAGGCAGCTTACCTATCTTTTCAACCACAATATCAGAAAGTGCAATGGAGAAATCTCACCATGGAGGCAAGATAGATTCCTAGACATCAGTTTATCCTATGGTTAGCCATAAGGCACATGCTTGCGACATTTGACAAACTAGCANACACGTGTATGATTAATATTTTATTGCTCTGAATGTGATAAAGTAGTAATAATTTTACTCGGGTTATATCCGACATAATTTAAATTTGACATAAATTTATAAATAACTTAGACAACTCTCACAAATATGTCAAAGTACAATAGTGAAAAAGTAATACCTTTTGGAGGTGATTAAAAAATGGACAACTATATATTTTATTTTGAGATGGAGAAGCCCAAATTATAGAAGGAAACATACATAAAAAATGTCCTTTATAAAGAAGTATTAGATATGATATTACCACACTGAATATTTATACACTATAAGTAGAATATCATTTAACTTAACTAAATTAATCATCTTTGTAAGTTAAAGCGATATAATTTTGAATTCAGATATTCTATGAATGTAATAACATTAATTTTTTTATTTAAGTGATTGTTATATTTTTATCACATTAATTACTTTACAATGACCATATCATCTTATAAATAATTCCTTACTAAATTTAGTTAGTTGTTCTTTCGTATAAAAGTTCTGACTAAATATTTACGTGCAACACACGTACATAGTAACTAGTACTATATTAAAAGCACGAAGGCTCTTAGCGAAATGTCGTTCGTCTTTTTCGCTCTTTAAAAATAGATTTCACATTAGACAAAAGTGTAATTTAAGCTTTTCCCTAATTTTTAGGAGCTTTTAATCAACTAAATTTTTTAATATTAATTCTTTTCCTTATCTGAATATGTAAAAAGTCCAAAATTAAAATCGACTAGAACTTTACTCTATATAAATTCTTCCCTTATTTGGACAAGTTAAAGTAATTATAACCTTCCATGTAATTTTTTTCAATATTAATTTTCAGAATAGAAAAATAAATAAAAGAAAATTAAAAGGGAAAGAAGTACAGAAATAAAAAGGTTTACCTGTTTTGACTCCTTCGAGAATCGAGATTGCATATTTTTTTACTTATTTTCAATTTTTGTTTGCTTCTCTTTATTACTATTATATTATTTCTTTTTGTCATTGATTTAAAAGAACTTAATCTAAGTGGAAAGTTAAAGGAAAGAAAATCAAGATTAAGAGTTTTATATATGCATATACTTTTGGAATCTACTCACTTTATTTTCTTTTTACTTAAGCATTAATAGCTAAAATAATTTTAAGAGTAAAATTGGTAAGATATACAAATTTGAATAATAGAAGATAGAATGTATCTCAGTGAGGTGTCAGTATTTTTTTTCCTGTTGTATTTATAGCAATAAATGACAACTCTCTACGTGTTATAAAACAATGAAAGAAGAAGAACAATATTTCAGAGAAAGAGATAGAGAATTCTTATTGAATCTTGGGATGAATTACAATGGAATAAAACCCCTCTATTTATAGGGAAAAAGTGACTTACCCACCAAGTAACAAACTCTAGAATCTCTCTAGAATATAGACATTCACCATAAATAGAATTATATTTATAACACTCCCCCTTGAATATCTATTCAACAGATAATGTGCCTCGTTAAAACCTTAACTAAAATAAAACCCAGTGGAAAAAAATTCTAGAAAAAGAAAAAGAGTACACATGTTTAGAAATGCGCCTTTTGGTTGCCTCGTTAAAAACCTTGCAAGGAAAACCCTGTGGGACAAAACCTTGTAAGGGAAAAAGAGTGCAACGCGCATTAACTCCCCCTGATGAGAGCATCAATTCACATCCTTGAGCCTTCGCATCCCAATCTTGTGTACTAGCTTCTTGAAGGTTGACTTCACAAGAGATTTGATGAATAAAGCATCCATATTAACTTCAATAAACATGTTGCACCTTGAAAATCATCGCTATTATATTATCATGCTTATAGTTATAGCAAGATACAAATGTGCACAAATTGCACTTAGGATGTAGTACTTCATGACCAAGAATTATATATGTTTTAAGCAATATCCTTTAGGGATTGTCATATAAGTTAAGCCATATAAGTATAAATAGAGTTTAGATATCACGACCCAATTTTCCCTTCACTGGGTATCGTGACGGCACCTAGTCTTAAGGACTAGGTAAACCTAACATTTAGTAAACATAAATAAAATATTGAAACCTTTGAATGCTTCTCGATAAAAATCTCTATACATTACATATCATCCCAAAACTCGATAAGTACAAGTCATAAGCTTTAAGGAATCTACACTAACATCTCTAAATACCATTGTTCGGGATAAATACAACAGTGTATGAATACTACTTGTAAGAAGGTGACTCCGAAACTGCGAACGCTGAAACGGTTTTACCTCGAGTCTCCATAACAGCAACCGCGCTGCTAGCTATCGATCAACTGCTATGCAAAAACCTGGGATCTGCACACCAAAATGTGCAGAAGAGTAGCATAAGCACACCACAACGGTGCCCAGTAAGTATCAAGACTAACCTCGGTGGAGTAGTGACGAGGACTAGTCAAGACACCCACTGGTCTAATAAATTAAACAGACATACGTATAGGAATGACATGACATGACACCTGTCTAATGGCTACACCATATAATTATCAACATAACAAGTACAAAGCAGAAGGAAGATATAGTAAATGACACAAAACATCGTAAAATTTCACAGAAGAAAGGACGGGGGTGCGAATCAAAAGCGGAAACCACAACACAGTAAAAATAATAGTAACTCAGCACTGCAATAATTTATCCCTCAAACCTTAGTCAACAACTCCTACAATTTAGTCAATTCTTCAAGTGAAAACTTTAAATCGTAAGTTTATACTGAAAGCTTTAAAAATATAATCACTTCATTTTGAGTAAAGTCTCCTTCGAAAATACACTTCCTCCAATGATATATATAAATGTACTGTACAGAACAAAAACCTCGAACACAAATCCCTTTCAATAAAAGATTTTCAATGTACCTTTCTAGTAAATGTTTTCCAAACATAGCTTCTTTCAAATAAATGCTTTGCAAACATAACTTTGGAAACTAGTAACCTTGCAAACATAGTTTCCTTCAAGGTAAATGCCTTTAAACTTTACTTTTCAATAACTGTCTTTCAGGCGTAGTTTCCAATAGAATAAGTGCACGACATCACTCTTCGTGCTTTTACTCTCGTCCTCCCCATAGAAATCGACCGATAAGACACGTAAATTAAGCAAATTAAACCAGTAAAAGACATGGAGAGGGCAACAACAATGAGATAAAGGTCAAGTACAGGACAATAATAACAAGTCACACCAAATATGTAAGTACAACAATAACAGCTCAAAGTACGGGCACAAGTATACACGGGGAAACAAATATCACATCATAATGCATGTCCCTCGTCCTAACCTGCATGGAAACACCCTTCGTGCCATGAACTCACTCACAATATTACGCACGACATCACCCTTCGTGCTTTTAATTTCAATAATATGGCACGGCATCAACCTTCGTGCTTTTCACTCTTTCCTCACATGATAATGAATGTAAACAATGGAACGGCATCACCCTTCGTGCTTTACACTCTTTCCTCACATGATAATGAATATAAACAATGACGTGACATCACCCTTCGTGCTTTACACTCTTTCCTCACATGATAATGCATATGAAATGACACGGCATCACCCTTCGTGATTTACACTCTTTCTCACCCAAACAAATGAAATGATAGCATTCAGACAAGGGAACCAACAACATACACAATCATAGAAATCATACTGTCCCGGCAAGGGAGTCAACAATATCATCAACAACATGAACAATAATAGAAACCATATTGTCCCGGCAAGGGATTCAACAATGGAAATAATATCATCAACAACATAAACAATAATAGAACTCACACCGTCCCAATAAGGGAGTCAACAATGGAAACAATATCATCAATAGCATAAACAATAATAGAACCCACACCGTCCCGACAAGGGAGTCAACAATGGAAACAATATCATCCCGGCAAGGAAAAACAACTATAACCAATTTCACTTAAACAATTAGCTTCACGGAATAAACTCAGTTTGAACAATGCTCAGTAATAGGCAACACCAAGGAAATACCAACAACACGGATGATTATCAACTAAAACTAAGTAGCACTTAAGGAAAAACATATAATTCACAATGTACGACTCACGAGCATGCTTGACACCAACGTATAGATATTCCAATTTCTGCTAAACAATTATAGGGCGAGATTATACTAGTTCTAGTCAAATAGGCAGTTTATGAAGGAAGATAAGGCTCAACGGTAGGAAAGGTAAAGTCTTCATTTAAGTCAATTAAGATCAAACAAGAAACAAGGAACACTAAGCAAGTAATTTCTAATTTAAACAGGAAGAAATGAAACTAGCAATCAGGAACACAAATATAACAATTACAACTTCATACACGGGGAATATAGGGACCTACGAATCCTAAAAGGCCAACCTATTTGCAAATAAGTCCGAGTATGCACTTGTCACCTCGCGTACACGGGCTACAATCTACATAGAAGACTCAATCCTAAGGGGTATTTTCCCCACACAAGGTTACGCAAGATACTTACCTCGAAGACGACAACCCGGTACTCCAAAATGAACTTCTCGGGCGAAAAGACCTCCGGACGGCTCAAAATCAACTAAAGCAACTTCAAAGTTCACATAAAACGTATAAGGAACTATTCCGAATAATAAAGTTTCAATCTTTACAAAATTATAAAAATCGACCCCCGGGTCCGCACCTCGGAACCCAACAAAATTTACAAAAACCAAATACCCATTCTAGTACGAGTTTAACCATATAAATTTTATCAAATTCCGATACCATTCGGTCCCTCAAATCATGATTTTTTAATTTAGAAGTTTTCTTTCAAAACCCACATCTTTATCAACTAAAACTACAATTTAAATGATAAAATCAAGAACAAATTCATGGAATATATTTAATTCTAATGGAAGAACACTTACCCATTCAATTTGTGTGAAAAAACCTCAAAGAATCGCCAAGAACCGAGCTCTAGAAGTCAAAATATGATAAAAACGGTGAAACCCCTGATTTTGGATTATATTCTGTCTGCCCTGGTATTTGAGCATTGCGATCGCGGACACAAGGATGCGATCATATAGAAGAAAAAATGTTGCTGGCCAGTTATGTTACGCGATCGCACATAGAGCAATGCGATCGCATAAGGGAAAATGATGTTGGTCTTGGAACTACTCTACGCGTTTGCGAGGGAGGGGAGTGCGATCGCGTTTAAGGAAAAAGCTGGTCTCCGCGATCGCGTACGTAGGATTGCGAACGCATAGAAGAAAAACCGGGCGTTTCAAATTGACACTATGCGATCGCAGCTAAGCCTATGTGTCACGACCCCAAATCCTAACAGGTCGTGATGGTGCCTATCGTGGAACTAGGCAAGCCACTATCACATAACTACACATTTCCTTTAATAAAATTTCTCAAAATCATTAATAATATTCCATAGCAAGTATAAAATGTCTCTAAGTTTTTTTAAACAAGCATAATATAATCTAACAGTCTAAAACCATTCCCCAGAACTGGAGTCAACTGATCGCGAGCATCTAAGAATAATACTAACACTGCTAACGTCATAAAACAATGTCTCAGAACAAAATACTAAATACTAAAGGAAGGAAGGGAAATGGAGAAGCTGTGGACGCTGGACAACTACCTCAAAATCGCAAAGCTGATGCCGAACGAACGCAAGTGACTACTGCTCAGAACCAGTACCTGGATCTGCACACAGAGGTGCAGGGAGTAATGATGAGTACGTCAACTCAGTAGTAATGAAAATAAATCAAGTCTGAAGATAAGAAACACACAATACAAAACACCAATCCACAAATAGTAAAATCTTGAGTCTCAATAAAGTATACATTTAGTACATATGTTTGAAAACCAATTTCCGCAATAATCCTTTGAGCAAGTATATTTTCCAACGTTTCTCAGTAAAACTCCCCAAAAATATCAGTATGAAAGATGAAATGAATCATAATCAAAAGCTCAGAAAAAAATCATTTTAAACCGCCTCTCGGGCAAAATCATCACTCATAATCAATCCCTCAGCACCTCACCATCACTCAGCACCTCACAGTCACTCAGCATCAGCCCCTCGGGAAACCTCACTGTCACTCATGCCTCCCAATCACTCATCACTCGACACTCGGCACTCGCACGCGCACTCAATAGGTACCTGCGCTCACTGGGTGTATGTACAGACTCCAGAGGGGCTTCTACAACCCAAGCGCTATAAACAAGCCAATTCATGGCATCAATCACTCTCAGGCACTCGGCCTCTCTCATATCATAACATCCTCACAATATTGGCCCTCGGCCTCACTCAGTTAGACACTCTCAACATGCCACTCGGGCCATAAATCAACGAGGTTCTCGACCCAAAATAGTATTTCATTTCAAGAAATAGTAATATCATCAAATAGGAGTGTCAACAATTTCACAAGAAGACTGAGTGTAAAATCATAGTTTCTAAGTGAGGAATATAAGTGAAATAGCCCCCAAAGGTTTTAAACAGATCGGCACTAGGCCCCAAACATGGCTTACAACCCAAGTATAACAAAACATAGTAATACTAATAAACATGTGCTTTAAAAACAGTTTCGCAACTCAATGGTTGCCTAAAAAGGAACATATTTCCAAGTTTCCAATTCGTGCACGTCCCACACTCGTCATCCAGTGCGTGCGTCACTCCAAATCCATGAAAGGATGTAAAGTCCGGGGTTTCATACCCTCAGGACAGGATTTAAAGACCTTACTTACCTCAAACTAGCCCAAAAAGCTACTCCGCAACACGCTTGCCTCTCGAATCAACTTCTGATTGCTCCAAATCTATAATGATCAGATTTTTCACATTAAATTATGCTAAGGGGATGATACTCAATCGAAAGATATCAATTTTAAGCACAAAACCCGAAATTAGCCAAAACCCGACCCTGGGACCACATCTCGGAACTCGATAAACTTTATACCAAAACGATCTTCATCATCTCATGAGTCCGTACATATAAAGAACTCTGAAATCGGAGTCCGTTTGACCCCTCAAATCATCCCTAAAAGGTCCCATAATCACAAGCCCTAGTTTTACCTTTTTCTACTGATTTTCCCCCAATTAAACACTGTTAATTTAGTCCTTAATCACATGTAATCGAGTTAATAAGTCCAAAAATCTTACCTCAATGATGCACAAACGTTTCCCTCTTAAATAACCCTCAAAAAGCTGGGAACCCGCACAACAAATGGTGAAAAGAGGGTTAAAAATCGTGAAGTCTCCTTTTTATACTTTTCCGCCCAGACTTTCCGCACCTGCGGTCATATTATCGCACATGCGGTCCTCACCTTCGCTCAGGAGGACCGCACATGCGGTTTTTCATTAACCCAGGGAATTCCTTACCTGCGGCAACACTGCCGCACCTGCGACCTCGCAGGTGCGGTCAAGTGTCTGCACTTGCGACTTTACACTGACCAGTCAACCTCCGCACCTGCGGAGCCCTGTCCGCTTCTGCGGGCCCGAACATGCGATCAAACATCCGCAGGTGCTGTTACATCAGTAGAATGAAAACCAGCAGGTGAAGGTGCACATTCCAAGTCCCAAATTTTCCCGTTAACCACTCAAAACCATCCCGAGCCCCTCGCGACCCCAACCAAACATACCAACATATCGTATATGATCATTCAAACTTAGTTGCACCCTCGGAACACCCAAAATAACATCAAAACACCAAAATCACATCAAATTCAAGCCTAAGAACTTTGAAATTTCTAAATTCCACCAATGATGTCGAAACCAACCAAAACACATCTGATTGATCTGAAATTTTGCAGACATATCCAAAATGACATTACGAACCTATTCCAACTTCCGAAAATCCATTCCGACCCCGATAGCCTATTTTCCACTGCCGATCGGAAATCACCAAAAACTAACTTTCGCCAATTCAAGCCTAATTCTACACCGAACATCACAAATTACCTAACGAAGCTATCCGCGCCATAAAATCTACATTCCGAGATCGTTTACCAATAAGTCAACTCCCAGTTGACTTTTCCAACTATAAAGCTATTTTTAGAGACTAAGTGTCTCAATTCTCACTACAACCATTCTGAATCCGATCCAACTAACTCTAACACATCATAAACAGTATAACCAACATATGACAAGGAAAAAATAGTAATAATAATCCATGTTCTACGTAACGACCGTCAGGGTCGTTACATTCTCCCCCTCTTAAATAAACGTTCGTCTTCGAACGGGTCTAGAAACATACCTGGAGTCTCAAACAAGTGAGGATATCTGCTCCGCATCTCCCGCTCGGTCTCCCAAGTAGCCTCCTCCACTGGCTGACCTCTCCACTGCACCTTCACTGAAGCTATATCCTTAGACCTCAACTTTCTGACCTGACGAGCCAAAATAGCCACTAGCTCAACCTCATATGACATATCACCCTCGAGCTGAGCTGTGCTGAAGTCTAAAACATGAGACGGGTCACCAACATACTTCCGGAGCATGGCACATGGAATACCGGATGAACACTCGATAAGCTGGGTGGCAAGGCAAGTCTATAAGCCACCTCTCCAATCTTCTGAAGTACCTCGAAAGGACCAATAAACTGGGGACTCAGCTTTCCCCTCTTCCCGAACCTCATAACACCCTTCATGGGTGACACCTTCAGCAGTACCTTATCACCCTCCATGAAAGACACATCCCGGACCTTCCGGTCCGCATAGCTCTTCTACCTAGACTACGCCGTGCGAAGTCGCTCCTGAATCAACTTCACCTTCTCCAACGCATCCTGAACCAAATCTATGCCCAATAGCCTAGCCTCACCCGGCTCAAACCAACCAACTGGAGATCTACACCTCCTACCATATAGATCCTCATACGAGGCCATCTGAATACTGGACAGGTAGTTGTTATTATATGCAAACTCCGCTAGTGGCAGAAACGGATCCCATGAACCACCAAAATCAATCACATAGGCACACAACATGTTCTCCAAAATCTGAATAGTCCGTTCCGACTACTCGTCGGTCTGAGGATGAAACACAGTGCTCAACTCTACCTGAGTACCCATACCTCGTAGTACAGCCCTCCAAAACTGAGATGTGAACTGAGTACCTCTGTCAGAAATGATAGAAACTGGAACCCCATGCAATCAGACAATCTCCCTGATGTAGATACCAGCTAACCGCTCTGAAGTATAAGTAGTACTGATAGGAATAAAGTGCGCGGACTTGGTCAACCTATCCACAATGACCCAAATAGCATCAAACCCTTTGAAGTCCGTGGAATCCCAACTACAAAGTCCATAGCGATCCGCTCCCACTTCCACTCCGGAATATCTAACCTTTGAATCAATCCACCTGGTCTCTAGTGCTCATATTTGACCTGCTGGCAGTTGAGACACCGTGCTACATACTCAACAATATCTCTCTTCATCCCCCTCCACCAATACTGCTGTCTCAAATCCTGATACATCTTCGCGGCACCCGGATGGATGGAATACCGCGAGCTGTGGGCCTCTGCTAATATCAACTCTCGAAGCCCATCCATATTGGGCACGAAAATACGGCCCTGCATCCTCATAACTCCATCATCACCAATAGTCACATCCCTGGCATCACCTCGACGGACCCTGTCCTGAAGAACTAACAAGTGCCGGTCATCATACTGGCGTGCTCTAATCTAATCATAAAGAGAAGACCGGGAAGCCATGCTAGCTAATACCCACGGAGGCTCTGACAAATCCAATCTCACCATCTGACCCGCTAAATCCTGATCATCAAGTGCTAAAGGTCGCTCTACTGCTGGAAGGTAGGCTAAACTCCCCAAACTCTCGGCTCTGCGACTCAAAGCATCGGCCACTACATTGGACTTCCCCGGGTGATACAAAATAGTGAGGTCATAATCCTTGAGAAGCTCTAACCACCTCCTCTGACACAAATTCAAGTCCTTTTGCTTCACCAGATACTGCAAACTACGATGATCAGTGAAAATCTCACACTGCATTCCATACAAATAATGGTGCCAAATATTTAAGGCATGAACAATGGCAGCTAACTCAAGATCGTGCACTGGATAATTCTTCTCGTGCACCTTCAACTGTCTAGACGCATAGGCAATCACCCTACCGTCCTGCATCAATACCGCTCCCAAGAAAACTCTAGAAGCATCACAGTAGACTGTATAAGAACCCGAACCAATAGGCAAAACCAACACCGGAGCTGTGGTCAATGATGACTTGAGCTTCTGAAAGATCTCCTCACACTCATCAGACCATCTGAATGGAGCACCCTTCTGGGTCAATCTGGTCAAAGGCGAAGCAATAGAAGAGAACCCCTCTACAAAGCGATGGTAATATCCTGCCAAACCAAGGAAACTCCTAATCTCTGTAGCTGAGGACGGTCTGGGCCAACTCTGCACCGCCTCAACCTTCTTCGGATCAACCTGAATACCCTCACTAGACACCACGTGCCCCAAGAAAGCTACTGAACCAAGCCAAAATTCACACTTGGAGAATTTTTCATAAAGCTTATCCTCCCTCAACCTCTGTAATACAACTCTCAAATGCTGAGCATGTTCCTCCTGGCTACGAGAATAAACCAGAATGTCATCAATGAACACAATGATGAAAGAATCAAGGTAAGGCTGAAACACGTTGTTCATCAATTGAATGAACGCGACTGGGGCATTGGTCAGCCCAAATGACATAACCAGAAACTCATAATGACCATATCTGGTCCTGAAAGCAATCTTCGGAATGTCAGAATCCCGAATCTTCAACTGATGATACCCCGATCTTAAATCAATCTTAGAGAACACTCTAGCTCCCTGAAGATGGTCAAACAAGTCATCAATATGGGGCAAAGGATACAGGTTCTTCACCGTAACCTTGTTGAGTTGCCGATAATCGATACACATGCGCATGGAGCCATCTTTCTTTCTCACAAACAACACCGGTGCACCCCAAGGTGACACACTAGGCCGATTGAACCCCTTATCTAAGAGTTCCTGAAGCTGCTCTTTCAATTCTTTCAACTCCGCTGGTGCCATACGATAAGGTGGAGTAGAGATAGGCTGGGTGCCTGGCACCAAGTCAATACCAAAATCAATATCCCTGTCAGGTGGCATGTCTAGCAGGTCTGCAGGGAATACGTCCGAAAAATCACAGACCACAGGAACGGAATCAACAGAAGGAGTCTCACTACTAATATCCCTCACAAAAGTAAAGAATATCAGTGAAATAGCCCCAAAAGGGGTTTAAACAGATCGACACTAGGCCCCAAACATGTCTTACAACCCAAGTATACCAAAAACAGTAATACTAATAACCATATGCTTTAAAAGCGGTTTCGCAACTCAATAGTTGCCTAAAAAAGAACATCTTTCCAAATTTCCTATTCGTGCATGCCCCACACTCGTCATCCAGTGCGTGCGTCACTCCAAATCCGTGAAAGGATGTAAAGTCCGGGATTTCATACCCTCATGACAGGATTTAAAGACATTACTTACCTCAAACTAGCCAAAAAAGCTACTCTACAACACGCTTGCCTCTCGAATCAACTTCCGATAGCTCCAAATCTATAAAGATCAGAGTTTTCACCTCAAATTATGCTAAGGGGATGATACTCTCTCGAAAGATATCAATTTTAAGCACAAAATCCGAAATTAGCCAAAATTCGACCTCCGGTCCCGTGTCTCGAAATTCGACAAACTTTATACCAAAACGATCTTCATCATCTCACGAGTCCGTACATATAAATAACTCTGAAATCGGAGTTCGTTTGACCCCTCAAATCATCCCTAAAAGGACTCATAATCACAAGCCCTAGTTTCACCTTTTTCTACTGATTTTCCCCAATTAAACACTGTTAATTTAGTTCTTAATCACATATAATCGACTTTATAAGTCCAAAAATCTTACCTCAATGATGCACAAACGTTTCCCTCTTCAAAAACCCTCAAAAAGCTCGGAACCCGCACAACAAATGGTGAAAAGAGGGTTAAAAATCGTGAAGTCTCCTTTTTATACTTTTCTGCCCAGACTTTCCGCACCTGCGGTCATATTATCGCACCTGCAGTCCGCACCTGTGCTCAGGAGGACCTATCCTGCGGTTTTTCATTAACCCAGGGAATTCCGCACCTGCGGCAACACTGCCGCACCTACGACCTTGCAGGTGCGGTCAAGTGTCCGCACTTGCGACTTTACACTGACCAGTCAACCTCCGCACCTGCGGAGCCTTGTCCGCTTCTGCGGGCCCGCACCTGTGATCAAACATCCGTAGGTGCGGTTATATCAGTAGAATGAAAACCAGCAGCTGAAGCTGCACATTCCAAGTCCCAAATTTTCCCGTTAACCGCTCAAACCATCTCGAGGCCCTCGGGACCCCAACCAAACATACCAGCATACCGTATATGATCATTCAAACTTAGTTTCACCCTCGGAACACCCGAAATAATATCAAAACACCAAAATCACATCAAATTCAAGCCTAAGAACTTTGAAATTTCTAAATTCCACCAACAATGCCGAAACCAATCAAAACACATCCGATTGACCTAAAATTTTGCAGACATATCCAAAATGACATTACGAACCTATTCCAATTTCCGAAATTTCATTCCGACCCCGATAGCCTATTTTCCACTGCCGACCGGAAATCACCAAAAACTAACTTTCGCCAATTCAAGCCTAATTCTACACCGGACATCACAAAAAAATTCTGAACTCACTCCTAAGTCCCAAATCACCTAACGAAGCTATCTACGCCATAAAATTTGCATTCCGAGATCATTTACCAATAAGTCAACTCCCAGTTGACTTTTCCAACTATAAAGCTATTTTTAGAGACTAAGTGTCTCAATTCTCACTACAACCATTCTGAATCCGAGCCAACCAACTCTAACACATCATAAACAGTATAACCAACTTATGACAAGGCAAAAACAGTAATAATAATGCATGTTCTACGTAACGATTGGCCGGGTCGTTACATTATGCGGTCACATAGAAGGAAGGGACAACATACATAACAACAACATTGATTTGGAGGAAATTGACCCGAACCCCATCCGAAACACACCCGAGGCCCCGAGGACCCCGTCCAACCACACACACAAGTCATATAACCTCACACGGACTCGCTCCAGGTTTCGAATCACATAAAACAACACCAAAACCAAAAATCAAACTTATGAACTTTCATATCTTCAAATATCAAAACTCGTGTCGAAACCTATCAATTCAACTCGGAATGACGTGAAATTTTACAAACAAGTCATAAATAATACAACGGACCTACATTCACTCCCGGAATTTCATCCCGAGCCCGATATCAAAATTTCACCTATCGGCCGAAATCGCCAAAATTCCAACCCTCAAATCACTCTACGGACCTCCAAAACCAATTCCGTACGCGCGCCTAAGTCCAAAATCATCATACAAAGTTGTTGTCATTAACCAAAACTCATTCCGAGGCCGTTTACACAAAAGTCAAACCTACGGTCAACTTTCATCACATAGGTTTCAAAAATTTAAAATTCACTCTCAATTCGACTCTGGGTTATTCAGTAACTGAATCCAACTATGCACGCATGTCGATATACACAATGTGTCAGGACCTCACACCACCGAATGGAGTTTAATTTCTCAAAACGACCGGTCGGGTCGTTACATTTTGCAGTCGTGTCACACCAGACATATAAGATATATGAAAGTGATTGCACAAATGATTGACTTTATACTTTCAAATGTTTGAACTGCATGTCCAAAACTATATGCCTTTCATATGAAACAAATTCTATTCAAATTGTGTCTCTTTCATTTGGCCAATATTTTTGTGTCCATATTCAACAGACTTAAGATCTTCATGTATACTTAGCACTATGAAAGATGTCGTCGACGAACATTTTATATCGGTTCCAATATTTCTTTTTTAATAAAGACATAACATAGAGATCTCTTCATTAATAAATTCAGGTACCTGAATCTCTCCTGAGATTTTATGAAGTGTTATGTCATGTGATCTTCTAGATCACTTGCCTCCTTTATTATGATCATTTGCTCATCTTCTTTATCAAGAAGTTTATTTGAAACCGACTTGTCTATATGCTTCAAGTGTACCATAGACTTTGTCCTTCTAGGATTTAATAGGAGCATTTGCAATGAGAATATATGTACTTTCTTGGGTCAGCAAATGTGTCTGACATAATTTGCAATATATTGCAAATGAATTATCTTTTATGAACTTCAAATCTATATTATCTTATTCGAGGATCTAGGTGTACAAATTGTAATTCTTTCCACGTAACTTTTTCTCAACTGTTTATCATGTCTCCCCCTCATGTTAGAAAAATTAACTTTCTTCCTCAATTTTGGGAACCCATCTTTGTGCATTATGGTGTTAATCAAAATATACACCGCACATCAATAATAATAAGATGGAATTATTTGGTTCCTGACCCTGAATCACTTGTGAGGGGAGAATGTAATATACTTTCGTGTATAGCATATATCAAACTGATATAGATAACTTTGTTCTCATAAGTAATAATTTAGCTATTAAGTGGAGGCACTCAATAAGTCATTTTGCTAAACCAATTGTGATGTAAACCAATTTATCAAGATGAACTATCTTGAATAGACAATCTGGAAATTATGCTCGAAATCAAAATTATTGAGCAAGTTACCTCGCAAACAGCAGGTAGCGGGTTAATAATAATTGCACATGTAACCATCTCATAAATGCATCTTATGTGGTATACATGACAGGTGAATGGGCCGATATTCACCTTTGATATTTCCAGCATTCATGGGATTCAATACCAATTTTTAGTCGGTCTATTAATTAATGAGAACAAGCAAAATAAGAGAATTCGTAAAGAACTTTCTAGTTCTTTAATATTTACCCATGTGGATTCTCTTTTATTTATCCACATCATACTTGAATTGATATGGCTAAACAATTATGCCAACTGAATAAATTATCAATATTGATAAAGTTCAGGTTTACATCATGACTTGTGCAATTATCAATAAACTGTTTATTATGATATGGGTTTTTATATCAATAAACATCCACTTTATTGTGGTATTCTTTTATTTGTGTAGTACAAACTGGAGGACAAAGCGGGTAACTTTTCACATATATATTACCCCGCTACAAGTTGTAGTAATAAAAGATATTAAATCTTTCCTTTATTTATAATCTTAGTATAACCAATCGTTTTCGCGAATACTTTAGAAACTCAATAAGTTTCTTTGAGACTTACTACAACAAAATCAATTGACATGATAATCAATTGTATTCCTCCAAAATAGTAATAATTGGCTCTTCCAGAGCTCTCAATTAATTTGGTACTACCACATATTCATCAACGTCCATGTGGTGAATATCACTTTCAAGGAGAAAGTTATAAATTATGGTCATTGTCAAAATTATATGCAAGATTTGTTTCTTGCATTAGTGTTATCCTTTAGTAATCACATTGCCAAAATATTTTTGCGTACAATAGGTACATGAACAATGAACTTTCATGCCATAATAATGACATTATTTTCTTATATCATCTCAAACCTCCTTTTAGAGGTAAGTGTGGTATATTCACTACCATTAGCACATTCATATTCTTCCAAGAATGAATATGTATTCATAAATCATATGTTGTCACATTCTCATCATGAATGGACCATAATTATCTATATGTGTTTTACAAAATCTCATGTCAAATCGATGACAAGTATTACTTTCAAAGAGTGAAAGCTTATTTTGAGAATCCTTATTATTCTCATTATCATAATGATGATGACGATTGTAATTTTGTCTATTGTCACGTCCACATCCATTGATACCTTCACTATAATAATTTTGTCTTCTTTCAAACTTATCATAAATTACTATCACATTCTCTTAAGGGGAATGAGAATGAAGCAAATTCAATGGGACGAGTTTTCACTTCTTTGCCCACAATCATACATGAATTTGATCATGACAAGGCATAGAAATTTTACCACTTCGGGTGGTTATAATTTCTTGCAAACTCTATAAGAGTTATAATCAAAGTTTATTGACCTTGCTTGCATTTAAAATTAAAATATAGACTTTCAAGAATTTAAAACAAAAAAATAAAGTAAAATACTTACCTTAAATCCAGAATTTAATCATGGAGGAAGTTCGTGGAACAATTGACAATCGTTATGCTCAGTCCAAAAACTTCTACTCAATTAGTTAGAGTCTCGTGCTGATAACGTGTTATAAAACAATGAAAGAAGAAAAACAATATTGCAGAGAAAGAGAGAGAATTCTTATTGAATCTTGGGATGAATTATAATAGAATAAACCCCCTCTATTTATAGGGGGAAAATGACTTAGTCACCAAGTAACAAACCCTAAAATCTCTCTAGAATATAGACATTCACCATAAATAGAATTCTATTTATAACACTACATTATTTTTAGACTCATTTTCACTTGTCAATATTTTTTTAAGGGCTACATGATCAATCTTTTCGTTTTCATATCTCTAGAAGAAACACAATTTTACTTTCTTTTTTTCTAAAATTTTCGAACAAAATTCTTACATAAGTTCTCAAAAATAATTATAAGGCATTGATGACTTTTTTTAAATATGATCGTTTCTTTTATTGAAATAGCTAAATAGGATCAACATTCATTATTTTCGAGAACTTACATTTTTTCTTTAATTTTTATTTTATAACTCAAACACATTATTCATATAATTTTTAAAAATTTATGTACTCCTTAATATGGGGTACACGCGCAAAACGCGTACCCTAAAACTAGTCTATATTAAAAGCACGAAGACTCTTAGAGATATATCGTTCACTTTTTTTGCCCTTAAATAGAATATACATTGGATAACATTATCATTTAATTATTCCCCTAATATATTAAGACTTAAAAAAAATACAAATTTTACTCTTTCCTTATTTGAACTAGGTACAAAGTCTAATATTTAGAATTTTAATATGACCTAATCTATTAAGACTTTAAAAAAAATACAAATTTTACTCTTTCCTTATTTGAACTAAGTACAAAGTTTAATATTTAGAGTTTTAATATGACTCAGCTCTATTTCCTTGTAGGTAGCGATAATTTGCTCAACGCATTGTAGCGAGATATTTGCTTCTTCTCAAGTTTGTCTTTTTCCTTTTCTTACTTTGTTATAGTTAATTTAATCGTTTTAGATAAAATTAATTAAATTATCAATAAATTCATTAGTTAAAATTTTATATCATTGTAACCAATAAATATATAAAATTTACCATATACTAATTATATCTTAGTTTTATGCCATCTATGCAGTTTAATTTGAGTATCCTATCCCTAATAATATATAAATTAATAATTATACTTACGTTAGAAAAGTACATCTAGGATTTAATACATTGGTAATTGTGATATGAATTTAAGTTGTATAATATTCGTTGTTTTTTTATAATATCAATAAATTGTAACCCATTATAATTATTTGGTACTAATATAGTTATTATGTTTATCAAGAGATTGCATGCAATTATTTTATAAGTTATATAATTATTCAATTTTTTTACACCAATGCGTAGAACTTAAACTTAATAGGATAGTATGATATAAAGAGCACAATAAGGTTTGTTGATAGTACGATTTTTTAATAAAAAATATAGTAAGGTATTTTCTTTAAGTTTTAAATTAAACTTACTATAAATTGATCTATATTTAAGGAAATTATTAAGATAGAAAAGTCAACATATGTTTTATTTCACTTTAAACGTCTTTTCAACCCTTCTTGTTTTTTTTTTCTAAATAATTTTTTGTTTTACTTATTAGGTGACGGTAGTTAAGCCACGATGAGAATTATTTTAATTATACAAAAAGGGAATTTTTAATTGTGTGGTAAATAATTTTTTCGGATAGTAAATATTTATTTTAGACTAATAATTTTATGATAACGTACTAGATTCTCAAGCAAGCTCTTCTAAGCTAATATTTTAAAATATAATATAAATTTATTCCATTTTAAATCTTCAATGATTGTATATTCTTATAGAAATTGAAAAAGAAATATAATAGCCTGTGAAATTAAAGTGATAAAATAATGAAATCGAAATAAATTCTAAGTTGAACATATCAACAGATGATTAAGGATTACTTTATGATAATTTCGTCTTTTGAGTTAGCTATATAAAATCAATATTCATTTTTTTCATGAACATACAGTTTTTTTTTATTACTCAAATACAAATTTTCATATAATATCTATGCAATTTTGTTAAAAATATTTACTCATTAATATATGTACATTGCGCGTACCTATAGACTAGTAATATAAAAATATGTAAAGAATGGAGGTCAAACGTAAGTTGAGGGGCAAAACGGAGGCATCCGACAAGAAAGACGTCAACGACAATTTTAAAAATTTGTTCTTAATTAATTGAAGTTGGACCAAAGTTTTTCATCTCTCTTGTAGTATTTCAGCTCAAAAATGATTTATTCATTTATCTTTCTGTTTAATTTTTTTAATTTTACTTAAATTACCTAATGAAAGTTACGATTTTTGATAAGTAAGTTTTATCTAGTAGCAGCATCACTAATTTGTTAGTCTTTTATACCACCAGAATATGATGGATAAATATGATCTCTTCATCCTTAATTAAAGGTCTTTTATTTGTATTCTGAAAGTAAAATTTTTATTATTAGGGAGCGTTTTCCTCTTCAATAGATCTTATGTGACGTGTAATTTATTATTAATTTTCATGATTGGTAGGGAATTTCATTCCGTAAAAGATTTTTAAAGGTGGATAAGATCAATTTATTTTTATTTTTTTTGTTGGCCAAAGTACCTGTAAGAGTTGTTGAGAGGTTGTCATGTTGTATCCATGTTTCATTTTAGCAAGCGAATTTCATGGCACGTTATGATTAACAACTAACACCAATTTTTCATGTGATTTCAGCCCTACCCTTATCGACCTATATATATATTTCGGGAATACATTTCTGTAATTTCATTCTTTATTACATAATAATCATTGATATGATAGTTCCATTGATATTGGCTCATAGTTTATCACATTCAACGCTATCATTTTTTTTTTTTTTGGATTAAATATAGATACGAGGCAGACAGAGAGTACGAGACTGATATATTATGGGGAAAGGAGAAATTGATTAAAAATTTTTACATAGTGTAGCGACCCGGTCGGTCGTTACGTATAACCTGCACTATATTTACTATTTTGCCTTGTCATAGGTTGATTACACTGTTTATGATGTGTTAGAGTTGGTTGGCTCGGGTTCAGAATGGTTGTAGTGAGAATCGAGTCATTTAGTCTCTAAAAATAGCTTTATAGTTGGAAAAGTCAACTGAGAGTTGACTTATTGGTAAACGACCTCAGAATGCGGATTTTATGGTTCGGATAGCTCCGTTAGGTGATTTGGGACTTAGGAGTGTGTTCAAAATATTTTTGTGATGTCCGGTGTAGAATTAGGCTTGAATTGACGAAAGTTAACTTTTGGCGATTTCCGGTCGGCTGTGGAAAATAGGCTATCGGGGTCGGAATGGAATTTCGGAAGTTGGAACAGGTTCATAATGTCATTTTGGATATGTCTGCAAAATTCAGGTCAATCAGATGAGTTTTGGATAGTTTCGGCATCGTTGGCGGAATTTAGAAATTTCAAAGTTCATAGGCTTGAATTTGATGTGATTTTGGCGTTTTGACGTTAGTTTAGGTGTTCCGAGAGTGCAACTAAGTATGAATGATCATATACGATATGTTGGTATGTTTGGTTGGGGTCCCGAGGGGCTCGGGATGGTTTTGAGTGGTTAACGGGAAACATTTGGGACTTGGAATGTGCAGCTTCAGCTGCTGGTTTTCATTTTACTGATGTAACCGCACCTGCGGATGTTTGATCGCAGGTGCGGGCCCGCAGAAGAGGATAGGGCTCCGCAGGTGCGGAGGTTGGCTGGTCAGTGTAAAGTCGCAGATGCGGACATTTGACCGCACCTGCGAGGTCGCAGGTGCGGAAGTATAGCCGCATGTGTGAAATTCCCCGAGTTAATGAAAAATCGCATGTGCGGTCCTCCTTAGTGCAGGTGCGGACCGCAAGTGCGATAATATGACCGCAGGTGCGGAAAGCCTAGGCAGAAAAGTATATAAAGGAGACTTCACGATTTTTAACCCTCTTTTTCACCATTGTTGTGCGAGTTCTAAGCTTTTTGAGGGCTTTTGAAGAGGGAAACGTTTGTGCATCATTGAGGTAAGCTTTTTGGACTTATTAACTCGGTTATATGTGTTTAAAGACCTTATTAACATTGTTTAATTGGGGAAAATCAGTAGAAAAAGGTGAAATTAGGGCTTGAGTTTAAGAGACCTTTTAGGAATGATTTGAGGGGTCAAACAGACTCTGATTTCAGAGTGAGATGATGAGGATCGTTTTGGTATAAAGTTTGTCGAGTTCCGAGACGCGGGCCCGGGGGTCGGGTTTTGGCTAATTTCGGATTTTGTGCTAAAATGGATATTTTTCGATTGGAATTCATTCCCTTAGCATAATTTGATAAAAATCTGAACTTGATAGATTTGGAGCACTCAGAAGTTGATTCGAGGGGAAAGCGTGTTGCGGAATAGCTTTTCGGGCTAATTTGAGGTAAGTAATGTCTTTAAATTCTGTCCTGAGGGTATGAAACCCCGGACTTTACATCCTTTCACGGATTTGGAGTGACACACACACTGGATGACGAGTGTGGAGTGTGCACGAATTGGAACTTTGGAAAGATGTTCCTTTTTAGGCAACTATTGAGTTGCGAAACCGCTTTTAAAGCATATGGTTATTAGTATTACTGTGTTTTGTTATACTTGGGTTGTAAGCCATGTTTGGGGCCTAGTGCCGATCTGTTTTAACTCCTTGGGCGCTATTTTACTGATATTCCTCACTTTGAAACTATGAACTAAGTCTTTCTTGTGAAATTATTGACACTCCTATTTGATGATTTTACTATTTCTTGAAATGAAATACTATTTTGGGTCGAGAACCCCGTTTATTTATGGCCCGAGTGACATGTTGAGAGTGTCTGACTGAGTGAGGCCAAGGGCAAATATTGTGAGGATGTTATGATATGAGAGAGGTCGAGTGCCTGAGAGATGATTGATGCCATGATTTGGCTTGTTTATAGCGCTTGGGATGTAGGAGCCCCTCCGGAGTCTGTACACACCCCCAGTGAGGAGTGAGCGCAGGTACCTACAGAGTGTGAGTGCCGAGTGACAAGTGATTTGGGAGGTATGAGTGACTGTGAGGTGTGAGTGACTGTTACTGAGTGATGGTGAGGTGCTGAAGGAATATTTATGAGTGATGATTATGGCCCGAGGGGCAATTTTATGATGATATTTTACTTAGTTTTGGTTATGATTCGTTTCATCTTTCATACTGATATTTTTGGAGAATTTTGCTGAGAGACATTGGAAAATATACTTGTTCAAAGTATTTTTACGGAAACTGGTTTTCGAACTTATGTATACTTTATTGAGACTTGGTATTTTACTGTTTTATGGATTGGTGTATTTTTTTCTTCAGACTGTGATTTATTTTCATTACTACTGAGTTGACGTACTCATCATTACTCCCTGCACCTCTGTGTGCAGATCGAGGTACTGGTTCAGAGCAGTAGTCATCCGAGTTCGTTATCGTCAGCTTTTGGGATTTCGAGGTAGCTGTCCAGCGTCCGCAGCTTCTCCATTTCCCTTCCCTTATTAGTATTAATATTTTATTCCTAGACATTGTTTATGACATTAGCAGAGTTAGTTTTTATTTTTAGATGCTCGTGATCGGTTGACTCCAGTTTTGGGGGATTTGTTTAGACTGTTAGATTATTATTGCGGTTTAAAGACAGAGAAATTTTTGTACTCAGTTTGTTGGTTATTATTGATTTTTGAGAAATTATATTAAAATGAATGTGTAGTTATGTGATGGTTGACTAGTCTAGTTCCACAATAGGCACTATCACAACCTGTTAGAATTTGGGGTCGTGACACATAGATAGTGTATATTATGTGATCAATATGCGTTAGCTCGTTATAGTGAATTATCACGATTTTTTGGATTATCAATCTACATTTACTATATAGTATATACAGCTACTTATATAAGTATAACTGATTTTAAATAATTTGATAATGTAAAAACTTCCAGCACGATATCCACGGTCCAAATAACCAAGAGCTCACTAAAGACGGTCATTAGGTGATGGAATTCTAGTTGGGTATGTGCTTACCCTTAAAATCGGATAACAATTAAATTTATAAGTTGTTTTAAGGATATGTGATTACACCTGGTAACAATTAATAAATATGATGATTAATAACAGAAATTAACAGTAAAGTAAAGCAAACTAGTATTGAAATGCAATACAACCCTCGAGCTAAATCGCCCTCGAACTGGCTAATAAAGTTATAAAGTATAAAGTAAACTAATGGACAAGAGAGTAAAAGAGAGAAATAATATTGTATTGCTTTGATACACCAGACTAAGATGATTTACAAATGATTAGAACCCCCTTTATGTAGTAGAGGAATTCCACTTATGGTACAATTCTAATTACAAAAGGAAATCACATGATTAGATAAATAACCGTTCTTGATTTGATCCGTTCTGAGATTTCCGCCATGATCTTTGACTGGCCATGGATATCTCGTCTTTCCGTTACTATGCTATCTTCCATCTCGCTCGATGCCTATCTCGTTTGGTCTCGATCATCACTGGTCTCTATCTCAACTGATACCACGAATCCCGAGCTCGGTACCTTATCCTCATGTCTTGGTCTGATATAACACGGGGCCAGTTCTCGATCCATCATCGTAGTCTCGGTCAATCAAAAAAATCAGGTGGGCTCGATTTTAACCATATACAGATAGTCCCCCCGTTTTTTGCAGTGTAATGACAAGAAATGAATTGAGTCTTCGATCTTTACCCCGATTTGACGTCATCACCGTGACGTAAGCGACAGAGGTGATCGAAACATCCCGTCGGTACAGTTTTTGCGATTTTTAATGTGTGTTAGTTGACGGTCGACCACTAATAACTTTGAACCGTCGCCGTTAAAACCATAAATAGGCATGTTTTCATTCTTCCAAACTTTACTTTCAATCTTTTCTGCTCAAATCTTCAAAGATCTTTGCATCCTTTAAGTTCTTCATCTGCAGATCTTCAAGTTTGATTGTTAACCCCTTTTCAAAACACCAAATACTATCATCTTCATCCTTCGCTAATCCTAAAACTAAATGACGAAAACGTCAAAGACAGTGACATAAAAAGAAACCACTTCATCATCTCGGTCGGCCGGTGAGAAAACACCGGTGGAACCACGCCTTGAGGAATGTGTTCCTCGGGGGTGCATTATCAGTTCTGATTTCAAGATCGAGAAAACCTCGTCGTTCCCCAGTCGTTGCGAGCTGGTATCGAGATACATATGCTCGATACCTAAGAATTTCCTCGAAAAGGTGAAGAAAGATTGTAACTGGAAGGAAAAAGAGGTCGTGATACCGGCCCCCGAGGAATATATTACTACCCACGTGGAAGGGTTCTTGAGTGTTTACACTTACCCTTTGACGTTGGGTCCCCTCGACCCAATCATCATGTACTTCTGCAGAAAGTACCAGGTGACCCTCGGACAAATCCATCCCTCCTTCTAGAGGATCGTAATATTGCTCCAATTCTTCGTGAGGAAAATCGATGGGCTCCCTTTCACTCTCAACCACCTTATAAGGTTATATAGCCCCCGACTCTACCGAGGTGGGTTGATAAGACTCCAACGCCGAGCCACCAAGGTTTTCATCTCAAAAATAGATGAGGACAAAGACCGGGGTTGGATGGTTCTAATCGTCCGAGTGAGGACCTCGGATCTGATTCCGGCTGAAAGCATGTCATTCCCCGAGAGATGGAACATGAAGTGTAAGTATGATTCATCATTTTCTGCATGTTAATTTTATTTCTTCAGTTTCTCTTATCGATGCTCTTTTTTGGTGTAGCTACTGTCTGGATGTCGGGACCGGTTCCCCATCTCAAGGGTTAGGTTAAGAGTCTGGTCTCGACCTCAACGTTTGCGGAGAGCGCATGGCGCGATTTATTGAAAGGCCGGTGGTAAGACTAATCCCTTTTTCATGTGTATAATGATTCGGTTAAAACATTCCTCCAAACTTACTCAATTTCTTCCCCTGCAGGTCTCAAAAAGACGCAGTAATGAGGCCCCCATCCGGTGAAGAAGAAATCCCGCTCCTCGTCCCAAACCCGGCTAAGGAGAGCAAGAGGAAGAGTACAGTGACCTCCGAGGGGTCAAAGCCTAAGAAGAGAGTGGCTCGTAAGCCAAAAAAGAACATCATCCCCTTGTCCGCGGAGTCAATTCAACTCCTAAGGGAGGCAGAGGAGCAAGAAGAAGAAGAAGAATAAAAAGAAGATGACTCCGGGATGGTGGCTCGAGTAAAGACGATTACCGAGGCTCAGAAGGCCGCCGAGCCGGCAGGAGTCAAAAACATTCTGCCCCGAGCTGACGGGGCCTCAGAAGGAGACTTGGGTGAAGTCCCCGAGTTGGCGAAGGACGAAGGTGCCTCACCTCGAGGTGAAAAGGAGACTGTCTAAGGAGGCCGATCCCAAGACTCCACGTGAGGAAGAGAATGCCCTAAGAGATCCACTTGGGGAAATAGAAATTATAGACTCCCTATCATTTCCTTCATTTTCCGAGGGGTATTTTCGGGAGGCTCGGGCCATGGAGACTCATTATGTAGAAGGAGCCCACAGAGGGGAGGATCCCTTCTGTGGTTATTTTGCCTCCTCGCGTTTAAGACTGACCAATCAATTCTCGGCCCTTAGCATCTGTCCCGGGATCAAACGAACAATCGTCATCTCGATCCCAAAGGATGCACGAGTTTTTGCTGCCCCCGTAGGGGTGGCCAGTTATCTTTGCGATCTGGTCATGAAGGAAGACCAAGCCATAATGGACAAAGTGGGAGCACCGTGTCTCTTCAATGAGGCACAAGAGACCTTGAATCGGGTAAGTCTTAACTCCCTTTTCTTATATCATACTTGTGTTTGTTCTCTTCTTTCCTGATTTCTTTTCTTCTATATGTGCAGGCCTCAGTGCTTCATCATGAAGCATTTTCTAGGTCTCGAACAGAACTGAGACGATACGAGGCCGATATTCAAGGGCTCACTGAGGAGAAGAATGCCCTTTAAACTTCTTAAGGACCTCCGAGTTGAGCTAGCCGCGACTCAGAAAGAATAAAGCGACCTGACCGGGCAGGTAATAAAAATCTTAGAAGCTCATGGCATCGGTTAGGGAGTGATGGCTAATAATTCGATCTCACAGGTCCAGCAGAAGCTCGAGACAATCGAGCATCTTCGTGGAGAGGTAGATGCGGTGAAGGCAGAAACTATAGTGTGGAAGAAAAATATGGATCGTCTTGCCTCAAAGAAAGAGGCTGCTCGAGCTCAGATGTCTTTGGCTAAAAAGCATATCCAAGGTTTGAAAGAGAAGAACTTGGCACATACCAAGAAAATTGAGGAGCTTCAGGCTCGGTTGGTCACGAAACTTGCAAAGGTCAAATCTGAGGCTGAGACGGCCAAGGCCGTTGCTGAGGCAATCGTGGTCGTCTACTGGTCCGACACTGAAGTCTCTCAAGCTTGAGCGAAGGAAGTTGTTGATGTTGCTCAAGTTCGAGCATATTGGGTCGCTGAGTATGACAAGTGCAAATCTCGAAGGGAGACCCTCGAGGAGATCCACGCTCGTGGCTTCGATCTCACTGCCGAGATAAAAAATGCTATAGAGCTCGAAGCCAACACCAAGACATTGGCCTCTTTTGATGATGATGATGCCGGGAGCATGAGCGGGTACGAGAGTGGAGGGGACCCCGATGGTGAAGATGCAACTCCCAGAGAAGATTAGGCACTTAGGATTTTTCCCTTTGAATTATAGTATAGAACCTTGATCGGGCCATGTTGCCCTTGTAAATAAATTTTGACATATATGCAAAGATTCTCTCATTTTCCTTTTTTGTCTTGTCTTTACATCATTGTTGTTTCATTTATGCCTGGTGTAAAAACAAAATATATCTTTAGGTTCGGGGCTTCAGCAATTTTGACCGAAACCGTGTGATTTTTAGGATGGAGTGAGTGCTTGATCGAACTCGAAGTAGGGTAACCCTTAGGTTTGATTGAGTGAGGATGATCTCTCAAACTCAAAATAAAAAGATGGCCCTTAGGCTTTTGTATCAGGCCGAAATGGCCTTTGTAAAAGAATGTTTTTCCCCTTTTTGGCTTGAAAAGTTTATTGTAAGTTTATACAAAATTTGTTATGCCTTAGTACGAAATAAGGAATTTGTTCGAGAGTTCGAACGTTTTTGTACCCATTAGGGTTTTCGAGACTCGATATTATCGAAACCCTTTGTTTTTTAATCTTTAGAACGAAATAAGGAATTTGTTCGAGAGTTCGAACAATTTTGTATTCATTAGGGTTTTCGAGGCGCGATATTATCGAAGCCCTTTGTAATTTTCCCGAGGGTAGCCTTTTTAACCGGTTTATGAAAATATTTGAAGGCCTATTTTATTACGGAATTCAGACGTCTCCGAACTATGTTCATTTGGCCGTTGACTTTTTAGTTTGGTACTTGCCTCTTGGGCTTGTTTTCCCGTTGTAATTCGAGCTGGTTCGAAGTATCATTCCCCGAGTGGGGTGACGTGGCCTATAGAAATCGAGGGTTTCCTTTTTAAGGTCTTATGATCTCGAGGTTTAAGAATCCAATCTCGTTTATTTTTCATACTACAGTCCCCAAGTGTGGGGTTAGTTGTTCGAACTTCAGTTGTGATCGGCCCTTAAGCCCATTTACACAATAGATCAGGAATATAAAATTGTAAAGTAACATTTTTTCTAAGGCATGAGATATTTGGCAAGGAAAAAAACTTCTCTTAATAGATGATTATACATGCGTATATGTTTGATGTCAGGGCTTGAGCAACCTATATGGGCACGTTTCATTCGTCCGTTTGTCCCTTACAAAATTTACCTATCAAGAAACCAAATGTCACGAAGTAATTTCCTTGCAACAAAGTTGACATTCGAGGGTGATGCCCCCCAGTATTCAAGGTTGATTGTAGAGAAGCCTCGGATACTGTTGAATTTCTCTAAGTAAGTACGAACAATGGTTGTCTCATTAAAAACCTTGCTAGAAAAACTCATTTGGGACAAAAATCGGTCTAAGGGAAAAAGAGTGCAATGCGTTTTTTCAGACCTAAAGACTTTGTGTTGAAAAACCATCGATGTACTCAATCGAGCACCTGCAATTGGTTAATTTAAAATAAAGAAGGTCATACCTTAGCAATAGTATCGTTTTAGGAGTGATACGTTCCAATTGCTTGGTAATTGCTCGCCTTCATCCTGCTGAGCTTGTAGGATCCCTTTCCGATAATGTCGAGGATCTGATATGATCCCTCCCAATTTGGACCTAATTTTCCTTCATTCGGTTTCGAGTGTTGAGGGTGACTTTTCTTAGTACTAATTCCCCGATTTTAAAATGTCGAAGATTGGCTCTTCGATTGTAACACCTTTTGATCTGCTGTTTTGTGCGGCCAATCGAACGAGGGAGACCTCTTGTCTTTCATCCAAAAATTCTAGGAGCGTATTCGTGGCCTCATGATTCGATTCTTCTTATGCATATCGAAACCTAAAGCTAGGTTCCCTGACCTCGACCGAGATAAGGGCTTCGACACCATAAACTAAAGAAAGCGGTGTTGCCACCGTTATGGAGTTTGACGTCGTGCGGTATGCCCAAAGAACCTCGGGCAATATATATCTCCATTTTCCCTTAACGTCGGTCAATCTCTTACTAAGAATTTTAATTATGGTTTTGTTGGTCGATTCAGCTTGCCTGTTCCCACTGGGGATGATACGGTGTTGATATAATCCTTTTAATCTTGTGATGCTCGAGGAATTTAGTGACTTTGTTGCCGATGAACTACTTTCCATTATCGCACATAATCTCGGCAGGCATCCCGATTCGACATATAATGTGGTCCCAAATGAAGTCTATGACTTCTTTTTCTCTATCTTTCTCGAAAGCATGTGCTTCAACTCACTTAGAAAAATAATATGTCATAAATAAAATAAATTGAGCTTTACATGGGGCCGATGGAAGAGGGACGATGATGTCCATTCCCCATTTCATGAACGACCACGGGGATAAGACTGAGTGGAGTTTCTCCCCGGGCCGGTGATCATCGGTGCATCCCTTTGACATTTTTTGCACTTTCGAACGAACTCTTTTGTATCTTTTTCTGTATCGGCCCAATAGTACCCTGCTCTAATAACTTTGTGAACCAATGACTCGACACAGGAATGAGTTCCACAAGTGCCTTCGTGAATCTCCCGTAGGACGTAGTCGGTGTCTCCTGGTCCCAAACATGTCGCCAATGGTCCATCGAACATTCTCCTAAACAATGTTCCATACTCGGCCAAGATGAACCGTGTTTCCTTCGTGCGTAGAGTCCTCGACTCCTTCGGATTTGATGGAAGCTTCCCGTTCTTTAGGTATTCGATATACTTATTTCTCCAATCCCAGGTCATACTAGTAGAGTTTATTTCGGCATGACCTTCTTCGATCACTGACCACGAGAGTTATACAACAGTCCCCGAGCTAAGTTTGTCTTCTTCGATCGATGACCCCAAGTTTGCAAGGGCATCATCCTCGCTGTTCTGTTCCCGGGATACGTGTTGTAAGGTCCACTTTGTAAATCAATGTAGAGTCACCAGTAGCTTGTCTAAGTACCTCTACATTCGATCTTCTCGGGCTTTGAAAGTTCTGTTGACTTGGTTTACCACAAGTAGGGAATCGCATTTGGCCTCGATGACCTCTTCTCCCAAACTTTTAGCCAGCTCGAGACCTGCAATCATGACCTCATACTTGGCCTCATTGTTAGTTAATTTTGAGGTTTTGATAGATTGTCTAATTGTGTTACCAGCGGGTGGCTTCAAAGACGCCCAGCCCGGACCCCGTCACATTCGAAGCGCCAACTGTGAAGAGGGTTCACTCCCCCGATGATGTACCCGATTTTAATAATAGTTCCTTTCCGGCCTCGGGTACGAGGACTGGCGTGAAGTCGGCCACGAAGTCTGCCAAGATCTTAGACTTGGCGAGCGTTCGGGGTTGATACTCGATATGGTACCTACTGATCTCGATGTCCCATTTGGCTAATCGACCCAAGAGCTCGGGTTTGTGTAAAATATTGCGAAGGGGATAGGTAGTTACAACACAAATTGGGTGACACTGGAAATATGATTTTAATTTCCTAGAGGCGCTTATTAAAGCAAGCACTAAGTTTTCTAAGTGTGGGTATCAGGCTCGGCCTCACCTAAGGTCCGACTAACATAGTAAACAGGGAATTGCGTACCTTGCTCTTCTCGAACTAGGACCCCACTTACCGTTATTTCTGAGATTTCTAAGTATAAGTAGAGTTGCTCGTCCACTTTCAGGGTGTGAAGCAGCGGCGGGCTCGACATGTATCGTTTTAGTTCTCTAACGCTTGTTGGCATTCCGGGGTCCATGCACAATTGCTCTTCTTCTTAAGCAGTGCGAAGAACCGGTGACTTCTATCTAAGGACCTCGAGATGAATCGCCCTAGGGCGGCTATGTGCCCCGTCAACCTTTGTACGAACTTGACATTATCCACGACCGTAATATCTTTGATGGATTTGATTTTATCGGGGTTGATCTCGATCCTTCAATTTGATTCCATGAAGCTGATGAACTTGCTCGAGCCGACCCCGAAGGCGCACTTCTCCGGGTTGAGCTTCATGTTGTACTTTCTAAGTATGTCGAAGGTCTATTGCAAATGTTTCAAATGGTCCTCTGTTCGCAGGGACTTAACTAACATGTCATCAATATAAACTTCCATTGCTTTTCCTATTTGTTCTTCGAACATTCAATTTACTAGGCGTTGATAAGTTGCACCATCATTTTTTAATCCGAACGGCATTACGTTATAACAATAGGTGTCGTACTTAGTAATAAACGAAGTCTTTTCCTGATCCTCCGAGTTCATTTGTATTTGATGGTACCCGGAGTTGGCATCGATAAAACTGAGAATCTCGTGGCCGGCTGTGGCATCGATCATTCGATCGATATTCGGCAAAGGAAAAGAATCCTTAGGGCATGCTTAGTTTAAGTCCTTGTAGTTTATGCATATTCTAAGTTTATTTCCCTTCTTAGGGACTGCCACTAAGTTTTCTAACCATTCGAGATATTTTACTTCCCGAATGGAGCCTATTTTGAGAAATTTGGTTACCTCATCCTTGATGAATGCATGCTTAACCTCAGACTGAGGCCTTCTCTTTTTCCTTACTGGACGGAACTTCGGGTCTAAGCCTAGCTGATGTGTAGTGATTTCTAGTGGGATCTCTGTCATATCGATATGGGACCAAGCAAAGCAATCTATGTTATCTAAGAAGAATTGAATAAGTTTTTCCCTAAGCTCGGGGGTTAAAGTCGTGCCCAGGTATACCTTTCATTCGGGCTGGTCCTCGATCAGTATGACTTGTTCCAGCTCTTCGACTGTCAACTTGGTGGCATCGGGAATTATGAAGGATCGAGAGATCCAGTAGTCATCATCCTTGTCCGCTCCCTGCTTCTCCGAGTGAGTCGAGGCTGGTGCTTGTGGTTGCTATTTGTCCTCCTGCTTTCCTATTGACTACGATCCTTTTGTTGATAGGAGCACCGATACTGATATCACTTCATCGACCGCAAACATTTCTTTGGCAGCATTTTGTTCCCCATAGACAATTTTTACTCCCTCAGGTGATGGGAACTTCAAAATTTGGTGGAGGGTTGAAGGTACCGCCCTCATGTTATGAATTCAGGGTCTTTTGAGCAGGGCATTGTATCTCATATCACCATCGATCACATGGAACTTTGTTTCTTGAACGGTCCCGGCTAAGTTTACTAGCAAGATAATTTCACCTTTGGTAGTTTCACTCTCCATGTTGAAGCCATTAAGAACCCAAGCTACGGGCACAATCTGATCTTGTAGGCCGAGTTGGTCCACGACCCTCGATCGAATAATGTTGGCCGAACTTCCTGATCAATCAAAACACGTTTAAATTGAATTTTATTAATAAGAATAGATATTACCAGTGCATCATTGTGGGGTTATGAGATCCCCTCTACTTCCTCGTCATTGAAAGACAAGGTCCTTTCCAACACATAGTCCCAAGCTCGCTTTTCCCTGGTGATCGACACCTTGGTGCGCTTGAATATGGGTCCATGTGGGATATCAACACCACCGACGATCATGTGAATCATATGTTGTGGTTCTTTCTACTTGAATAGTGGCCCTCGTTGAACAAACGGGATACCTCCTCCCTTAACTGTTTGCAGTCCTCTGTTCTATGACCATGAGTACCATGGTACGTGAATATTTTGATTAGGGTTCCTCTGGGTCGGATCGATCTGTAGGGATCGAGGAAACCTGGTATCTTTGATCCTGCCCAATGACCGATACAGTAGTTGATGCATCGATGCTGAAGTTGTATTCTGATAGTAGTGGTGCCTCTGTGGGCTCGACATATTTGTCGAAGCCACTCTTACTCATGAGACCTCGGGAGCTCTGTCCTCGATCATGTCTTCGATCACTTTGAACGGGGTTACCTCCAGGACCGTTGTTTCTTCGATCTCCATTGTATGGTTGATAACGATCATTGTTCGATCGGTGTTCTCTGACGATGTCCCTTTGAATTCTGCCGACAGGCCTGTTTGGATAAACGGAACCGTAAGGAGTTCCCAACTGATCATCATCGACCCTGATTTTTGACTGGTACCGATTATGCACATCGGCCCAAGTCACAGCTAGATACTCTATTAAATTCTGCTTTAGCTGCCACGAGGCCATTGAACTTCGTACGTTCAGACCTTGAGTAAAAGCTTGGAAAACCCAATCATCTGCGACCAGGGGTAGGTCCATACATTCCATTTGAAACCGAGATACAAATTCCCTTGACATTTTGTTGTCCTTCTGCTTCACTTTGAAGAGGTCCCATTTCCTAGTCTCGACCTTTATTGTCCGCGTGCGCTTTGATGAAGGAATTTGCGAGCATGGAGAAAGTATCAATGGAATTGGGCGGCAAATTGTGGTACCATATCATCGCCCCTTTGATAAAGTTCATTAGCAGAACAAACTCAATATCGTCATCTTCTAAATCATTCCCCTTATTGCGCATGTATAAGAAGTGATATGCTCATTAGGGTCGGTGGTCCCATTATACTTGGGAATTTCTAGCATCCATAATTTCTTTGGGATGGGCTTAGGAGTCGCGCTTGGGGGGGGGGAGGCTTTTGCACGAACTTATTTGAATCCAAACCTTTCAGAATCGGTGGTGCCCCCGAAATTTGATCAACTCGGGAGTTATACGTTTCTACCTTTTTTTCATTTTCTTCAATCTTTTTCTCCCCCGATTCGATCCGTTTTATGAGTTCTTCGAGCATTTTCATAATCACGGGGTCAGTCCCCGATTCATTCTCGTTTGACCTCTTCGGTACTGGTTCAAACCTGTGAGCAACTTCTAGTGAGTGCTCGGGTTCGACCCCACTCGGTGCGCGATTATGATTTTATAGTTGCGTTATGGCAGCTTGCTGATCCTGTAACATTTCAAATATTAGTTGAAGGCTGACTCCACCGTCTTCTCCGCCCTGCGTACCTCGCCCACCTGATCGAACTTCCCTGCGGACGCTATTCTGGGGATCGACACCCAGATTTATATTTAAGGCGACATGGGAACTGACATCAACAGGATTTGCAATCGGTACTCCCTCGAGGCCAGACTGAGGCACTTCGATCCCTGGGGCGGCTATATTGTTGTTTTCTCCATGAAATCAAGGTTGTTGTCAGCGTGTGTGGGTACATTTTGTTAGTTCGACATATTGATCCTGAAATAAAAAACACTTATGGAAACAAGCGTAAAGCAATGTGTGTTACAAGAATTAATACTAGGCAATCACTATTATCCTTAGCCCCACGATGGGCGCATGTTTACCCTTAAAATCGGATAACAATTAAACTTATAAGTGATTTTAAGGACATGTGATTCCACCTGGTACCAATTGATAAATGTGATGATTAATAATAGAGATTAACAGTAAAGTAAAGCAAACCGGTATTGAAATGCAATGCAGCCCTCGAGCTAGATCGCCCTCGAACTGGATGATAAAGTTATGAAGTATGCAGTAAATTAATGAACAAGAGAGTATAAGAGAGAAATAATATTGTATTGTTTTGATAGGGGAGAATAAGAAGGTTTACAAATGATCAGAACCCCCTTTATATAGTAGAGGAATTTCACTTATGGTACAATTCTAATTACAAAAGGAAATCCCAAGATTAGCTAAATAACCGTTCTTGATTTGATCCGTTCTGAGATTCCGCCATGATCTTTGACCGGTCACGGATATCTCGGCTTTCCGTTACTATGCTATCTTCGGTCTAACTCGATGCCTATCACGTTTGGTCTCGATCATCACTGGTCTCGATCTTAACTGATACTTCGAATCCCAAGCTCGGTAATTCTCATGTTTTGGTCTGATATAACACGGGGCCAGTTCTCGATCCATCATCCTGGTCTCGGTCAATCAACAAAATCGGATCGACCTGATTTTAACCGTATACAGTATAGATAAAAAGTATTTTTTTTCTTTAATAGGTCTACATGACGGAAATTAAAATTATTGAAACTTAATATGAATACCGAACATTGCGTGAAAAAAAAGAAAATTATAGTGTGTACGTGGGGTAGCAATAAAATGGAAGGAGGAATGAGACATGGTTTCAGCTACCTAAATTGACAAACATGCATTGCAGCCAACAAAATTACAAAAAGGATAAAGTGCAACCAAATTTTAATTTTTGTCTCTAAATCTAACCTATAATACTGAGTCAAGATTGTCCAGTGAGTAGTGAAGTTCTGACCATGGAAATAGAAATAGTACATCAAGATTTATTTATTATCTGTTTAATTTTGTCACTATCTTGGCATATATCTTCTTGGTTCTTAGGAAGAAACAACTCTAGAAGCTTCCATTAGCCGAAATGAATGTTTTGATTTGCAGAATGCAGATTATCGACATCAAATTCGTAAAAAATAAAATAAAATAATATATATATATATATATATATATATATATATAGTATTGCAGGCCTTTCCAGGTTACCGCTGGCAACTAGTTGGCAATCATGCAAATTCTCATTCAACGACTGTTCTTTGCATTTTCCTTTTGAAATCCATCATTCGGTTATATTTAAATTTAAAGTCAATAAAATTCTTGCGTATGAATAAGTCTAATGCCTGGCGCCGTTGAATAAAGAAAAATATAATTCTCCTTCAACGACATATATATGCTTTGCATTTTGCTTTCTCGAATGCATTAATGATAACCTACGTACATTTAAATAAAAGTCAATAGAATTGTTTATTTGTTCGATCAGAAATTATATATATATATATATGTGTGAAAAAAAGAGAGAAGGTTATATTTGATTGTAGTCTCCGTTAAGGCTAGATAGTAAAAAAGAATTGATATTAGCCGACTCCAATTTGTTTGGAATTGTCAAGGTCTTGTTCGGATATTGATCGTAGCAAGCGTCACTTCCTTCATTGGATGGATTCAGGCTTACTTGTCTAGCTCTCATATTGGAAGGCTAGGTTTGGAACCCTCTAGGAACTGAATCGCTAGAAAGATCTCTTCTTTCGTTTAAACCAAGTGGACCCGCATTGTCACGATCCATTGGTTCATATAGAATTTTAATTGTAATTCTTCTCAAACTCAACATTAAGTTGTTGGCCTGAAGGGTTAAATGGTGTTGTGGGTGGTCTTTACAAAATTATTTTTAGTTTTATAATCATATCTATCTTTTACGCATATAGATATATTTTGCAAGTTGGAGAAATAGAGAGTGAAAGAGAGATATTTCTTCAAAATTGGCACGCCGGCGGCATTTGGAAAAGTATTTTTAAAAATATTGTAAATTGAAATTATTTTGTTGGACCACCATTTTTAGAAATAAAAACTTTTAGGAAATAATTCTAACTAGAAATCATGGAAATGGAAAACTATTATCAAGTACTTTGCAAAACTACCAGTCAAATTAGCAATATTAGGAAATTAATGATCATTTACTATAAGCTTAATGAAGTTACTTATTACTGCGCGAAGCGTAAGCAAATTACCCAGTGAGCGTTTGGACATAAGAAATGTAAAATTCTAAAAAAAAGGTGAAATTTTTTTTAAAGTGAAAATGGTAATGAAAATTAGAGTTGTGTTTGGACATGAATAAAATTTTGGATTGTTTTTTAAGGGTTGTGAGCGAAATTGTCCAGTTCATTAGGGAGCGTTTTTTGGAGTGACAATAGGGGTATCCTTCTTTTTATCATTTTCCAAAAAGTTGATAAACTTGGCGGGTATGTAAAAGATATTCTTTGTTTTCCATCACTTTTACATGTGTCNTGAAAAACAGTTTTTTGGAGTTTTTCAAATTTTCGAAAAATTCTAAAACTTATCTTCAAGTGAAAATTGCAAACTTTATAAGCCAAACACTGATTTCCAAAAAAATAAAATATTTCAAAAAAAAAGGTAAAAAAATTCTTATGTCCAAACGGGCACCTAGTTATAACATCTGAGGTACACTCTTAGTCTTAGAAGTGATTGGGCAATATTTGATTAAAGTGGGAAGCCTCTCATTAGCTTGATTCAGAAATGTTAACAAAACAAAACAAAAAAAATAAAATAAAAAAATGTCTGGTGCACTTAACTCTCGTTATGCGCAAGATCCGGAAAAGAATCGGACCATAATAGTTTATTATACATATTTTTACCTTGTATTTTTGTAAAAAACTGTTTCCCCGTCTCGAATCCGTAATAACTTAATTCAGAAACGTATTTTCAAAAATTTATTACTATAAAGTTTTCCTTTTAATAATGGGAATAAAGGGGAAGAGAAATGGGAAAAAAGAACAGTGAGAATTGAAACTCTTGTCGATATCATTAGAGTTGTCTCTTATGTTATTACCTTTTTATTTTTTTTTTGATTTTAACTACTTTATGTTTTATTCTTTCTTTATATGAAAAGCCTCCAACTATGATGTTTGGTGCTATTTCAATTGTCTAGCTGTTTTTCCCCCTCTATTTTACTACTATGTTACAACGAAGAAGGAAAAAGACGAAGAAATCTTGTACAAGTACGTTACCTAATCCTTTGACTTAATTACAATTAGATATTTATATAATAACATCCCTATATAACAATATTTTACTATAACAGTCAAGTTTTTTCGGAATTAATTTTCATATTATATTATAATATATGTTTTATATAACAACACTTCGCTATAGCATCTAAAAATATTCGAAACAAACGAGACTGTTATAGAGAGATTTGACTGTACATATAAAAACCAAACCTTAGCATCACACTCATTTACTTTTCCCTAATCTATTTATACTCCAAGATTCTTACTCATTAACACACTTTATGTCGGCGAATTTTTTTCACTTTCTTCAAGTTTGAACACCCTTCAGGAAATTCTTAATTTCGTCACTGATAATAAGTATCCCTATCCGTAATCAGATGTATTCAACTTTGAGTCATTAAGAAATGAAGTCGCTTTAGTCAGGGACTGCTAGCTTTACCTAAGATGGAATTTTCGGTGTGAATATAAATTAGTCGGATCCTAAAATGGGTGCGAATACCGGATAAAAAAACAAAAATAATTATTAAAAATGAGTTATGTAAATTAAATTTTATATACTATAATTAAACTCATGAGAGTAAGTTTAAGGGCAAACATAATATGAGACTTGAGAGCAGCTAACAGCCAGCAGGTATGATCATATTCATCATCTTCGAAAAAATCAATTAATTATTCAGATTTATAATGATCATTATCACCTACTCCGACAAATTGGTACAAATAATGAGTGTAGTGATTATCCTAACGGATAATTCAGGATATTTTTGTCTCAAAAATTTAAATTAAAAAATTTAAATTTAAAATATACTGACTAATTTTTAAATAACATTTCTGGATTGACTATCTGGTATCATATTTACAGATAAAAGTAAAAGTAATTAAACAATATTTATGTCAATGTGATGTGAAAGTCTTCTTGCTATATTTGTGTGTGACAAAGTCTTTTGAGTGATATGTGATACCAAAAATTAGGGGTGTTCAAATCGAACTGAAAAATCGTACCAAATCGAAAAATCAATTTAAATCGATTAAAAAGTCTGATTAGGTTTGGTTTGACTTGATTTGGTATTGAGTAAAAATACCGAATTAAACCAATATATAAATATATACTTTTTAATATATTTTTAAGACTTTATATTGAATTTTCTTTAAAATATGTTAAAATATTTGGGATCCTCTCATGTGTTAACTTTGAAAGCGTGCATTAACAAAAATTATTGTCAGACGACTAAGAAAATAACTAGCATGCGTTACTAAAAAAAATTCTCCCACTATAATGTTCTAATAGATCATATGTTTGTCAATTTTTTTAATATTAACTAAACATATATTCACTTATCAAAACTTTATCTATAACTTTAACAAAGTAAAATTAGAATAATATTCTAGTAACAGGAAAACCCGAAAGCCCCCATAAAACCGAACCAATTCAAACTGATATAGTTGATTTGGTTTGGTATTGAAAAAAACCGAACCAATCCAGTCCATGTACACCCCTACCAAAAATACCCAAGACGGTCAATTTATAGAATAAAACAAACATGATTTAATGTCTTTTTCATTTTTAGATAAAACATAAACATCTCGATATAAAGGAGAAAAATAATAATGTGAATAATAAAAGGAAATTTGCAAACAGAGATTGCAATATCCATTAAACATGGAATGCTCTCACAAGCTTGTAATTATTTGTTTGCTATTTCTAAAAAAAGATGGAAAATAATTCAACGAAATTGGAGTCCAGCCAATAAAACATTTCCTAATTATGAATATACTTTGTGCATTTATTCAAATTTTATTGTTCATAAAGAAAACAACGGGCAACGTTGTTGAATGTGAAGTGTAATGCCGATTTAGAGTGCTGGGAGCGGGTTCGATTGAATTCAGTAATTTTTGTTCGAACTCTGTATTTAGTTTAAAAAACTTGAATACGTAAATTATTAATTTAGAATCTAATAATTTCAAACGATTAGAATCCCGAAATCATAAGCAGCGGCGGACTCAGGATTTTGTACAAGCGGGTTATATTTTAGAAGTACTTTAGTGGTAAAATGTAGTTGTCAAGTGAGTTCAAATAAAATATTTATACAAAATTTATGCAGCTTTAATCATAATTTAAGCATATACTCGGTATTATTTTTTGATAAAGTGGGTTCAGTTGTACCCGCTTGTCATCACGTGCATCCGCCACTGCCCATAAGCTTGAAATCCTAGCTCTGCCTATGATAATAATATTCAACCAAAATGACAATGATTTTATTACGAATACTTCTTGAATTATATTTTCGTTATTTTAAAAACTTGCATAATAAAATTAACGCGTAGAACATCAATATAGACATACCATTTGGAACTATAATCTCGAAGAAGCGACGGCACGCGTATCCCATCCTGCTATGCTAAATACCTACAAGGTTACACGCCAATTTATATATATCAAATAATATCTATTTATTCAGTAATGGAACTAGAAAGCAATTTACGGATTCAGTTGAACCTGTAAATTTGTCTTGAACTCTGTATTGTATTATGAAATTTATTAAATATTTATATAATTTAATTATTAGTACTTGAAATCATTTTTTAGAGTTCAAAAGTCATAAATTTTGAATTCTGAGTCCGCCTGTATATTTACTACGTTATGGATAATCACAAATTGAAAATATATACTAATTACTCTACAATTATATGTCATATGTTATGCATGTTTTAGTTTATTGGGCTAAACTAGCCTCAAGACCGGCAAATACCCTTACAACAGTGTGATACTGTCTACTTTGGTCCTAATACACGTTAAACCCTATATTTTATATGTGAACTCTCAAACTTTTCAGCTCCACGTGACGCATTACTACGATCCACAAATCAATATTCGAGATTCATTGTGTTCCACACCACATTATCGAAAAATTTATAGTAATCGAAGCCCGCAACTAGCTTTTTCATGTGTTCGCGTCTCCAAGTTGGCATGGGTAAGCAAATCAAGCCCCGTACATTCTCCTTGTGATCACCATACTCGTTCTGGTAAAAAATAGTACAGGCTAGCTAGTTTTCAGATTGGTCATTCAAAAATATCAAGTGTTTGCAAAATTATTGAAAAATAACCACTATTTTGCTGCAACACGGAAAGTTCCAGCATAATATGCTGGAGATAGGTGCACCTGTGTATGAACTTCCAGCATATTATACTGGAACTCCAACACACGGAAAGTTCCAGCATAATATACTAAAGATTGGAGCACCTGTGTATGAACTTCCAGCATATTATGCTGGACCGCTATATTATGCTGGAACTCCAGTATATTATGCTAGAATAGTTTTCGGATTCTGAACAGTGTTTTTGTTGAGATTTATCTTTACATGAAAAGTGGCTAAATTTCGATTACTTTTGAAACTGTGGCTATTTTTGAATGACCACCTGTAAATCTGGTTATTTTTGAATTTCGCACCTCGTTCTGCCTAATTACTAATTGTTGGGCTCAACAAGCCAAAAGATACTCTTAACATAATGTGACATTATCTGCTTTGGACTAAACACACACGATTTCCCGCAAAAAGTCTCACACTATTAAAAGATTCTTACACCTTAGGGGTCGTTTGGTATGAGGTATAAGAAGGTATAAGGATGGTATAAAAATTTAATACCACATTAATATCCTGTTTGGTTAGCAAACCAGATAAGTTATCCTGGTGTTAATTTTAACACCGGGATAATTTATACCTTATAAAAGGTGGGGTAATTAACACCGGTATAACTTATACCTTCTTTTTAGAGATTATGCAATTGTCATTCTTATACAACATACCAAACAATGAATAAATAACAATCCCAACATAACTTATCCCAATATAACTTATACCGACATACCTTATACCGATATAAATCGTATTCCAACCAAACGACCCTTTATATTTATATTTTTATCTTTCCAGTTACTAATGTGATACTTTGTTCGCACCCTCAACGAGCGGTATATACAAGGTTTTTACGTGGTATTAGGACCTAACCAATTATTTTATTTCTCCGTTGGCCGGCGACCATGTGATCGGGCAAACACATTAGAAAGGAGAATATAACATAACAACACGTAGCTAAATTTCTACAGCTTTTGAAGACTAGAAAAGCAATATGTCAAGCCATCAAATGCGCCTCAATTATAGTTTAACTGCAATTGCACTTTGACTGTATGAATATTTTGGAATCTTTTTTTACCATAACAATAAATTAAACTTATTAAAATCCTTTTCATTCGACTTTAAAACCACTTTATCAAACTCATTTGGTTGAAAAAGAAATAAATTTAAGTTTCATATAATTATAGGGTAAGATTTTTTATATTGTTCGTAATATTAACAAACAACAATAATAATAAACTCAATATAATTATATAAGTGAGGTCCGGAAAGAATTCTGTGTATGTAAACTAACACATACTTTGTGCAGGTTGAGAGAATATTTACGGTAGACATTCGACTCAAGTAAAGCAATCTGTTAATTTGTAATAGAACATTAATTACTATTTTTATGAGACTACCAATTAATGCATATCAATAAATTTATTTATAGTTATCTAACAAATACTTAACTTAAATTTATAAAAATAAAACCACGTTGCATAGAGTGGGCGTTTGGACATAAGAATAGTAAAATTTCAAAAAAATTTCAAGTGAAAATTGTATTTGAAATTTAGCGTTGTGTTTGGACATGAATAAAATTTTGGGTTGTTTTTGAAGTTGTGTGAGTGAAAATTTTGAAAAATAGTTTTTTGGAGTTTTTTAAATTTTTGAAATTTTTGAATATGTATCTTCAATCTAAAATTAAAAATTTTATGAACAAACGCTGATTTCGAAAAAAAGTAAAATAATTTTGGAAAAAAGGGAAAATTTCTATGTCCAAACGGGCGTTTAATTTAAACTTACTAGATATAAGGAAAAACAAATCCAAAAGGTAGAGCTATTAAGGAATAAATATATATATTTTTTATAAAATAAATAAATGTCTGCTTTCGACATATTCTTCCCTCTTTTATTCCTAACGACTACTACTGTACTACAGTTTCTGTTTTCGTTTTCTTCTTTCTCTCTCTCCTAAAAGGAGTAAAATTCTAGAGAGAGAATCAAAAGCTTATACAAAATTTTCCTATTAAAGTTTCCACCAATTCATTTGTATTGTTTTGCATTAATTTTTGGGTTTTAGTCTTCTTTTTCACACATTCACATAGTGATATACTTAAAAGGGTCGCCGGGAAATGTCTTCTCCGACGCCGGTAACCGCCCCTGCTCCTACTTCACCGCCTAGTAATTCTACTTCTCCGCCGCCGGCGACGCCAGCACAGGCTCCTCCTCCGTCCTCCCCTACGCCACCTGCAACTGCTCCGCCGCCGGCAACTCCTGCACAAGCTCCTCCTCCGACCACACCAACGCCACCAGCAACAGCTCCGCCGCCGGCAACTCCTGCACAAGCTCCTCCTCCATCCACCCCAACCCCACCAGCAGCAACTCCGCCGGCTACTTCAGCCTCTCCGCCACCACCAGACACCCCTGCTCCGCCAAAAACTCCGTCAACTCCTCCATCTGGGTCTCCTCCCTCGCCTCCGTCCACCACTCCTTCTCCACCTTCTGGTTCATTACCCTCACCTCCGGCGAGAGGGAATTCACCGCCAGTACCTTCAGGGAGGACTCCCGTGCCATCTAGGGGAGGAAGTCCATCACCGCCGGTTTTATCACCACCGCCGTCAGATGGAGGGTCAAATGGAATATCAACGGGGACAGTTGTGGGAATTGCTATTGGAGGTGTTGTAATTTTAGCAGTGTTGAGTTTGTTGTTCATATTCTGCAAGAAGAAGAAAAGAAGAAATGATGATAATTACTATGTTCCACCTCCACCACCACAAGGGGTCAAAGGTGAGATCTTTTTTGAATTTGATATTAATTATCTGCTAAACATTTTTAATTTATCAAATATATTTCAAGAGCGCAACTTGTGATGTGTGGGTTATATTCAACTGGAGAACGGTATTCGAATCTTGCCTCTGCTATACATATACATATTTATAATGTTCACTCGGCTCGTGCGGGCTTGCTCGCATTGCCGGTTCTAAGTCCGGATAAAGGAGGGTTGCAGTAGGCTGGCAGCCAACATAAAACTTGCCAATTTAGGATGAATAGTCATCATATAGATTTTATTTTGGTATGATGATGATATGAATTGAGCCTAAAGAAAGAAGTGAGAATTCGTATATTGCGGACCCAACTTTGTTTGGGACTGAGACGTAATTGTTGTATGTATAATGTTCTAGAGCCTGGATTATTGAGTACCTTATTTTTTTGGTTGCTGCTGAAAATGCATGAAGATTCAAGCTTTAAGTATCTAGATAACAGAATAGATTTAGCTATATATATAGGGTATGTTTGGTAATGACGGAAGTTATTTTCCATAGAAATTGTCTTGGGAAAATGTTTTCCATGCTAGCGTTTGGTTGGTGAGTGAAAAATATTTTCCAGAAAAAATACTACGATATATTAACTTTTGAGTACTAATGTTGGTGTTGTTTGTCAGCTGAACCGCATGGTGGGCATATGCAACATTGGCAGCAAAATGCTCCACCACCAGCCGATCATTTCGTTACAATGCCCCCAAAACCATCTCCACCACCACCAGGGGCATTACGACCTTCACACGCTCCAGTACGTGCACCTTCACCTCAACCTTACATGAGCAGCACTGGGACTTCTTCCAATTATTCTGGGTCTGAAGTTGCGCTTCCACCACCTTCTCCTGGCATGGCCTTGGGTTTCTCTCAGAGCACATTCACATATGAGGAATTGGTTAGGGCAACTGATGGCTTCTCAGATGCTAACCTTCTTGGACAAGGTGGTTTCGGGTATGTGCACAAAGGGGTCCTTCCTAATGGGAAAGAGGTAGCGGTTAAACAACTTAAGGCTGGAAGTGGACAAGGTGAACGTGAATTTCAGGCGGAAGTTGAGATTATTAGCAGAGTACATCACAAACATCTCGTTTCTCTTGTTGGATACTGCATCACTGGGGCTCAGAGAATGCTCGTTTATGAGTTTGTTCCGAACAACACTATGGAGTTTCATTTACATGGTAAATCTATTTTACTGCTTTCACTGTAGTAAAAAGTTCATTTTTACTGCTTACCAATTTCTATTCAAATAAATACACACCCTGAACATGCTTGATCTGTCTACTAATCCAAATTCTTATACTTGGAATATTTCTAGAAAAGGGAAGGCCTCCATTGGATTGGCCTACCCGACTGAAGATTGCTCTAGGGTCTGCTAAAGGACTAGCATATCTGCATGAGGACTGTATGTTACTCTCTTTCTCTCTCATTTTTTCCATGTAAAAATCATGTTGATAATCTTTTTTGGCTTTTATGTTACAAGTTCCGATGTGAAATGGATCATTTTTTTTCTTCACAGGCCAACCTAAAATCATTCATCGTGATATCAAGGCAGCGAACATACTTATCGACTTTAATTTTGAGGCTAAGGTAACAGTCCTTTGCATGTACAATTGAAGAGCATGTTAAATTTTGTTTATTTGATTATTGAATCATTGGCAATGATGTTCTCCACTCGCTTTCACTCGGAGGTTGTATTTTTGCAAATTATACATTACGGATGCCATCAGAAGCTGAATTTAGTTGTGCTTATCTAGTAAATCCTGTGTTCTCTTTGTTTTTCCATGTGGTCAAAGAAGTTCTTTTGCTTTCTCAGGTTGCTGATTTTGGACTTGCTAAGCTTACTTCTGATGTTAACACTCATGTCTCCACCAGAGTGATGGGAACATTTGGGTAAGAACTGGATTCTTTTGTGTATATTAGTTCAGTTTCCGATTTCCTATCTTGTATATGTATTGCTATGCGTGCTGCTTCTTTACCATTTGATCATCAGTAACCTGATTGATTTTCTTCATTATTGCCGACCCTAGATATTTGGCTCCAGAATATGCATCGTCTGGAAAGCTTACGGATAGGTCAGATGTGTTCTCCTTTGGTGTGATGCTACTAGAGTTGATAACTGGACGTCGGCCTGTTGACTCCAATCCGTCATTCACAGAAGATAGTTTGGTGGACTGGGTGCGTATATTTTTATGCAGACATGTTGGGCCATCTTTGATTTCCTTCCACTAGCTCTTCAGTTTGAGTATTTCTGCTGTTCTGCTTACAAAGAAATTACCTTCTGTATGTTTCAGGCACGGCCATTGCTCACACGAGCTTTAGAGGATGAAAAGTTTGATGCCCTTGTTGATCGTCGGATACAAAATGATTATAACCATAATGAGATGGCTCGCATGGTTGCTTGCGCTGCTGCTTGTGTGCGTCATTCAGCAAAACGTCGACCACGAATGACTCAGGTGAAATTCCATTTTGCGTTAAAGATTATTCTATTTATTGTGAATAGGCACATCCCTTTGGGATGTGGCCCTTCCCCGGATCCTGCGTGAACGCGGGATGCTTCGTGCATCGGGTGACCCTCTTTTAGTGAATCGGCATTAATAGTAAAACATAGTAAGCATTTAGGAAGTTGGAGTTACCATGAGCTTCAACCTTGTACAAGTGAGAACATTGAAAGTGATGTTTAGAAGTTCCAAATGCACTCTACTACTATGAACAAGGATGTACTGGAGCGGTAAGTACTCCTTCATCCTTAACCAGATGTCCAAGGTTCAGGTCTTGGGTAAGAAATCGCCTTTGTTAGGGAGCGCTTTACCCCCAATGTGGGACTTCCCGGAGCTAATCCGGATTTTGTCAGCCCCAATGCGGGTACTGGACACCACGTGGGAAACCGGGGGAAAAATGCACTCTACTTCCTATACTTGCTGTTTTCTACTGATTAAAACTAAAAATCACTAGGTGTTTATGCTCTTAGATTGCAAAACTTTAGATTTACTATCTGCAATCTTAAGTTTTTACTGAAAACTTGAGCAGGTTCTCAGAGCTTTGGAAGGAGCTGTCTCATTATCAGACCTTAATGAAGGGATTAAACCTGGACACAGCACAATATACAGTTCATATACAAGTTCAGATTATGATGCACTCCAATACAATGAAGACATGAAGAAATTCAGGAAGATGGCACTAGCAACGAGCCAAGAATATGAAAGCAGTGGCCAGTACAGTAATCCGACAAGTGAATATGGGCTGTACCCGTCTGGATCAAGTAGCGAAGGCCAACGGACAAGGGAAATGGAAATGGATAAGATGAAGAAAGACAGCAAAGGATTCAGTGGAAGCAAAGGATTCAGTGAAAGTTCTTAGTGTAAGAACACCATTTCTGTATAATCTTTCAACCTAACTCTATTTTTAACATGTGAATGCATAAAAGGGGTGATTTACTTGGTCAATATACAGTTTTTTTTCTTTTTATATGAGAAAAGTTCTCCATTTTGTATTTATAAGGGCTTTTACAACAGAGGGATGAGTTATACTGCCAATTCTTTTATTCAATGCTTCAATGATAGCATTGATTATTTTGTTCATATCCATTCAGACATATTACTTGATGCTGGTGTTTTTTTTACTTAAATTTGCATTTGACTATTGAATTTGAATCAGCTGATGTGTAGATGACAAAACTAAGCAAGTTGTATGTAGTATTTTGAGCAGTTTATTCAACTTTGAATTTCTTTTCCATTGAATCCAAGCTGTCAAGCCAAACTGCTGACTTTTTTTGTGTGCAAATTTGACCATGTCATGTTGGAGACAATCTCTATCTGCTGAATTTTAGATTCTTAAAAAGCATTCAATTGCATTAATTAAGGGTAGTTTGCGTGTACTTTTACCATATCACCAAATACTTTTTACTAACTCCGACTAACTTTGTCCATCAAAGATATAGATAAAAAGAAATCACTTTAACATTATTTATCTCTCCATCAAAGATTAGACAGATAAAAAAAAAAATCACTTTAACATTATTTATCTCTATTGGATTTATGATATTCCATGATTTTCACCAACTTCATTGATTGTTAGATGTTCAAGCCTCAAGGGCGGACTTTAATCAGTTTTGGAGTTCCTCTCACATTTATGCTTCTTTGTTTTCTTAATCAATTCAATTTTGTTTTCTAGAATCAGATAAGAAAGGAGTAAGGCATGCGTACATACTACTCTGATCCCTAGACTCCTTTTATGAGATTACACTGAATTTGTTGTTGTTGTACTCAATTTCGTATCGGCCATGTAAATGCGATTTGGACAAGTTAATGGAAAATCTAATCTTTTGGATACATGAGAAGGAAGCTTGGCTTGACTAATTACAGTCAATGCTCTCTGTAACAGCATCCCGATATAACAATACTTCTCTGTAAAAGCCAAGTTTTTTCGGAATTATTTTTCATGTTATGTTATAATGTATGTTTTCTATAATAACATTTCGTGCAAAAAATATTCGGAACAAACAAAGCTGTTATAGAGAGTTTTGACTGTACACAATACTGGTTTCTTTTTTTGGTGCATAAACAACTTCTATTGTTTAATGGAATTAGGAAGGTGGTCCTTGTCGGAATTAGATGGTCACATGTAACACAAAAGAAAACAAAAGTTTAAAAAGGCTATCTATTAAATGTATGGTCAAGACAACCTTTTTGCACATGCAAGAAATCATGGGGACAAGTCACAAGAATTTAGCAGTACCAAATTGCTAAATTTTTGCCATATTTATTGACTTTACTACTTCTCATCACATGGGTTTTTCTGCCAACGGTTTGTATCTACTATATTTTATTTAATTTTTAAAAAAAATCTTATTAGTTGGTTGTAGAGTTCTTGTATGTTTGTTGGTTAATCATTTGTGTGTGGTTATTGGTAATCCGAGGCAGATCCACGATTTGATGGTCGGGGTTTTTACTTTTCGATAGATTCAATCAGAATTTACTTTGTATATAGGGTGTTCAACAATAATATATTACTATTTTCTAAAAATAAATATATCTATACTTGAATTTTTGTCGAACTTTACGGGTGCCGGTAACTCCCTCTCGATATAGCATAGGTCCGCGACTACGCTTGACGGGCAGCTTTAAGGTTAAGGGTTTCAAGATTGTCCTAGAAATCAGGTTTATTCACAAATTTATTAGATGTGTTAAAATTAAATGTCCGTAAAAGCACAATGCAAGAAGAAATTTGTTGTGAATTTTCTCTGCCATTACAAAGTTTTTATGCTCTAATCTCCGAAACTAACATTTTCTTTGAATGGTTGCTACATATTATATTATATCGTATTGTTACTTTAAATATAATATTTATTTTGATTGTTATTAAATTTTATTATATTGTATCGTATTTTAAAATTCATCGTTACGTGCGACAAAAAATGACACTTTAAGAAATGACAAATTTGGTGTGATGTCATTGTTCCCTTGCTTTTTTCTCTCATCTTGCTATTCTTTATTATTAAATAATCATAGTTTATCGTTACCCTATCTATTTATATAATAATTCTCCTTCGTAGCCTATTTTTTCTTAGTAATGTTAGCAAATTTATTTTTTATATTATTGGTGTGTGACATCGTGAAACGACGACACTGATACGATTTATTCAAACATTGTATTCATCAAACAATACAATACAATGCAGTACATTACAATATGATACATTATGAAACGACATGTAACAACATGTAACAACAATTCAAACAAGCTGTAAAGGTCAGCTGACTGAGGATTATTATCTATTCATGCAAAAGTGCTAAGCATTTATGCGTTGGAGAGATTGTTTCTTATTTTGTGACGAAGCAATTTATAAAGTACCGGTAACAAAACAACATTGGGCGAAGTGCACTAGTAGCCACTTTTAAGCCTGTTATTTAAAATATACCAATAATTTATAATGTATTTAAAGATTAGTCAATTCATGCAAAATTCAGGACTAAGTATCCCGAATTTTAGTTGCTAATTTGAAATTCAGGACTTAGTGTCCTAAATTCAGCATTAAGTGTCCTGGATTTCTGAACTGCTAATTTAAAATTCAGAAAATAAAATTCGAATTTCTAGACAATTTTTTTGAACTTTAGGACCCTATGTCCTGAAGTTTGAATCTTGAGGTTTAAACTTGTGATGACCCAAAGGGTCATTTTATAAATTTAGACTCCGTTCCATGCTTAATAGTCATAAAAGGGTTAATTTTAAATACCTCGATTTGTGTGCGCGATTCGGGCGTGAAACCGGAAAGCTTTTATGTGAAAATATGAGAAATAGTAATTTCTAAAGTTAAAATTTGATTAAAATTGACTTTGGTTAATATTTTGAGTAAACGGACCCCGATCCGTATTCCGACGATCCCGGAAGGTCAGCAGTAAAATATGGGACTGGGCGTATGCCCGGAAATGAATTCCGAAGTCCCAAGCCTTAGAAATCAATTTTTGAAAGAAATTGTTTTGCTGAAATGTTTATGAAATAAAAAAAAGAATTAATGTTTGAAATCATTGGTATCAGGCCCGTATTTTGGTTCTGGAGCACGGTACATATTTGTTATGATATTTAAAGGTTAACTGTGAAATTTGGTGAAAAATGGAGTTCGTTTGACGTGATTCGGACAAGTTGAAAAGTTATGAATTTTAAGTGTTCTTGATGAAAATGATGAGCTTTGAGGTTTAATTCATAGTTTACATGTTATTTTCATGATTTGATCGCACAAGCAAGTCCGTATGATATTTTTTAGACTTGCGTGCCTGTTTGTTTAGAGCCCCGAGGGCTCGGGTGAGTTTCGAATAGGCCACGGGGAGTTTTTGCACTTAAAGTTTCTGCTATGTTTGCTGTATCCGGTGTGTCAGATTTTGGTCATCGCGTTCGCACCCCTTTGAATGCGAACGCATAGGGTAAAAGTGCTGGGGGGTCGTTTTGTTCTATGCGATCACACCCCCTCAGATGCGAACGCATAGAGTAGTTGGGACCTGGGGAGGTGGGGGCTGATTTACCCTACGCGAACGCACAGGGTAGGACGCGAACGCGGAGCTTTAGGAAATTTGCTCTACACGAACGCGTCCAAGCTTAGGCGACCTCATATAATAGGAAGGGGGCTGGGGGATTGGTGACCAAATACACTGTGCGAACGCGACCTGTGGCTCGCGAACGCGTATGTCTGGGGAATTAAGCCTATGCGAATGCGGCCAAGGCATGCGAACGCATAGAAGCAGTGTCCAGTCCTTTAAAAACAGTAGCAAAAACGGACAAACCTTCTTCTTTCTCATATTTTCGAACCCCACAGCCCTAGGAACGATTTTCTTCACCAAATATCATCCCCAAGTCATAGGTAATCAATTCTAAACTTTACTCTTTCAATTCCTTATTGTTTTTCATCACTTTTAAATCAAAAGCTAAGAATTTTCATGGTAAAAATTGAAGGTTTGGGTAGAATTAGGGAATTATGTAAAAAAATCGATTTTTTATATCGAATTGAGGTCGGATTTTCGAAACTAATTATATATTTGGGTTCATGGGTGAATGGGTAAACGTAATTTGGTCCGAACCCCGAGTTTAGACCAACCGAGCCCGGGGTCGGGTTTTCACTTTTTTCTTAGAAAGCTTAGGAAAAATCATGTTTTCCAATAAAGTGAGTTCCTTTAGGATTAATTGATGATATTGAGTTAATTATGATTAGATTCGAGCAAGTTAGAGCAAGATTCAAGAGGAAAAGCAGTAATTGAGCAGTGAGTGACCTACGAAATTGAGGTAAGTGTTTGGTCTAACTTTGACTTGAGAGAATAGGAATCCCCACTTGTTTGCTATGTGAAATGCATGTGTGTGGTGTATAGGTGAGGTGACGAGTATCTATGCACCACCAAACTGTCTGTTAAACATGATCCCTTTCCGTTCCCAACTTAATTGATTCTTGTCTTAATTGTTCTTTGTTCATTTTGTTTCTATGACCACTTCTCCTTGTTATTTTGTTGTTAAATATTGTTGTGGTTATTTTGGAAAGAGTATTGGTTGTTTTAGATGATTCCCTTGTGGTACAAAACGGTTGAGCGATTTGGCATTGTTTTTACAAGACATATATATATATATATTTACGTTTCCTGTTGGTTTCATGGTTGAGAGGATATTGATATGAGATGTCTGGTGGAAGGGGGTGCACGCCGCAACAAGGAGTGATAAGGGTGGACAGGTGGGATCGGGTTGCACGTTGCAACAGGAGTAATAATGGTGATATATTTAGGGAGGAGCAATAAGGGTGGACAGGTGGGAGCGGGTTGCACGGCGCAACAGGGAGCGATAAGGGAGGACATTTATATTTTTACTGAATTTCAAAGAAAATAAAGATTTGAAAAGTCTAAATGTTTATTTTACTATTCTTCATATTTTTGGCACTACTTTTATTTAAAGTTTAAAGTTTGAAAACTTGGAAATTATTTGAGAATTGGTTATAGCTGAGACCTGGAAAAGGCGGTTGATTTAGTTTATTGTTGTTGCAGTATTTATTTATTTGTTTAGATTTCCTTCTTGCTTCATAAATTATTGTCACAGGTTATATTGATAAAGCCCCGCCGTAGCCTCGTCACTACTTCGTCGAGGTTAGGCTTGGCACTTACTCAGTACATGGGGTCGGTTGTACTCATACTACACTCTGCACTCTTTTGTGCAGATCCAGGTACTAGCCATCAATAGAAATTTTTTTTGAGCGGCCATCTAATCATTCGGAGACACGAGGTATATCTGTCAGCGTTTGCAGATCCCGAGAGTCTTCCCCTATTTTTATAAAACTGTTTTAGTATATTCAGAATAGTTACACTATTTCTTTCAGCCCAGTATTTGTAGTATTCTTTAGTAGCTCGTGAATTGTGGCACCAGACTCTGGGGTGGTTCTAGATTTATTTATATAATTAGCTCGTGGCTCGGCTTAATTTATTATTTATTTATTTTATATTTAGAATTATTTGTTGAAAGCCGTTAGATCAAGTGTAACTTAAAATTGTTCTATCCTGTTTAAATGATTAATTAACGAAAATAGTTGATCGAATTCTAACATTGGCTTGCCTAACAAGTGTGGTGTTAGGCGCTATCACGATCCCTAAGGTTGGGAATTTGGGTCGTGACAAGTTGGTATCAGAGCACTAGGTTGCTTAGGTCTCACAATTCACGAACAAGCTTAGTAGAGTCTGAAGGATCGGTACAGAGACATCTGTACTTATCTTTTGGAGGCTATTGAGTTAGGAAACAACTCCATTTTATTTCTACTCTATTTTGCGATTCTTGTATCCCAAATACTGATTTGATTCTTCTATTCTCTCGCAGATGGCGAGAACACGTGCTTCTTCTTATGCTGACCAGCATTCCGGTCCTCCAGCAACAGCAACTCCTACTAGGGGCAGAGGCCAAGGCAGGGGCAGGACTTAGCCCGTTGCTCAGGCAGCATCCCCAGCTGCGGAACCCCAGATTGAGATTGATGAGGGGGTTCTGGCTCAGACTGTTCCAACGGGACCAACTCAGGTTCCCGAGGGGTTCATTGCTACCCCGGTTCTTCAGGATGCTCTGGTCCGTTTAGTGGGCTTGATGGAGAGTGTGGCCCAGACGGGCACATTCCCTGTTGCAGCAGTCGTATCTCAGGCTGGAGGAGGGGTCCAGACTCCTGCTACCCACACTCCAGTCCAGACTACTCCTCAGGTTCAGACCCTAGTAGCCAATCCCATTGGGGTAATTCAGCCAATTGCAGCAGTGCCGCCCGTTAATAGGGCAGCTATGTCTACCGATGCTTTGTGGAGGTTGGACAGGTTCATTAAGTTATTTCATGTTCACTTCAGTGGTGCTACTTCAGATGACCCTCAGGAATATCTGGACAATTGTCATGACGTTCTGTGTAATATGGGTATTTTGGAGACCAATGGGGTCGATTTTGCATCTTTTCAGATGACTGGTTCTGCCAAGAAATGGTGGAGAGACTATTTGTTGACTAGGCCAGTTGGATCACCTATTTTAACTTGGGATAAATTCTCTCACCTCTTTTTGGAGGAGTTCTTGCCTGTTACTTCTCGAGAGGATAAGCGTCGTCAGTTTGAGCGACTTCAGCAGGGCAGCATGATGGTGACCCAGTATGAGACTCGTTTTGTGGATTTGGCTAGACATGCTATTCTTTTATTTCCCGCAGAGAGGGAGAGGGTCAGACGGTTTATTGATGGCCTTGCTCATCCCATCAGGTTGCATATGGCCAAGGAGACAGGGACCGCTATTTCTCTTCAGGATGCAACTAATATAGCTAGGAGGGTTGAGTCAGTTCTTGGGATGGGATGTTAGGGATCATACAAGAGATCTCGCCATTCCGGTGGTTTCAGTGGTGCCTCATATGGAGGCGGGATTTCATTTAGCAGAGGCCATTCTTCCAGGCCATTCCATTCATCACTACAGGTTTCACATGGAACTTTAGGGGGTCGTGGTTCTTATGTGCCTCCTTCTGCTCAGCCAGTCTACAATGCTCCTTTAGCTCCTATTATAGCACCTCCTCTGCAGAGTTATTATCGTGGTCAGCCGGTTCGTCAGGGTAAGTCCTCATATCAGGAGGGATGTTTTGAGTGTGGTGAATATGGGCATATTCAGAGAGCTTGTCCTAGGTTTTTGAGTAATCAGCATCAGTACCAGGGTTCTCGTGCTATAGTTCTGGCACCAGCTGCAACACCACCTGCCCAGCCAGCAAGGGGTAAGGGTCAGGTAGTTAGAGGTAGAGGCCAAAATGTTAGAGGTGGAGGACAGATAGCTAGAGGTGGAGGTCAGCCTGCTAGAGGTGGAGGTCCTCCCATAGGTGTGGTTCAGGGTGGTGGGGCCAAGCCCCGACTATATGCATTTCCAGCCAGGCCCAAGGCAGAGTCCTCAAACGTTGTTTTTACAGGCATCATCCCAATTTGTGATAGAGCTGCTTCAGTTTTGTTTTATCCGGGGTCTACATATTCGTATGTTTTATCCTATTTTTCCTCGTATTTGAATGTGCCTCGTGATCCCTTGAGTGTTCCTGTTTATGTGTCTACACCGGTGGGGGATGCTATTGTGGTAGATCGAGTATATCGTTTGTGCGTGGTAGTCATTGAAAGTCTTGAAACTAGTGTGGATCTTTTACTCCTAGACATGGTTGATTTTGATGTTATTTTGGGTATGGATTGGTTGTCGCCCTATTATGCCATTTTAGGTTGTCACGCCAAGACAATTTCTTTAGCCTTACTGGGGTTGCCTCGATTAGAATGGAAAGGGACTCATGGTCCTTCTCCCAGCCGGATAATTTCATATGCTAAGGCTCGCCGCATGGTAGAGAAAGAGTGTTTGGCTTATTTAGCTCATATTCGTGATTCCGATGCCGAGGTTTCTTCCATAGAGTCAGTTCCTATCGTGCGTGAGTTTCCTGAGGTATTTCCTGCAGACCTGTCGGGTATGCCACCCTACAGGGATATTGATTTCTGTATTGATGTGGCTCCGGGCACTCAGCCCATTTCCATTCCTCCATATCGAATGGCCCCACCAGAATTGAAAGAGCTGAAAGAACAGTTGCAAGACTTTCTAGATAAGGGTTTCATAAGACCCAGTGTATCGCCTTGGGGTGCACCAATTTTGTTCTAAAGAAGAAAGATGGGTCGATGAGAATATGTATAGATTACCGGCAGCTAAACAAAGTTACTATCAAAAATAAGTATCCGTTGCCGAGAATTGATGACCTATTTGATCAGCTTTGGGGTGCTAGGGTATTTTCGAAAATTGACTTGAGGTCGGGCTATCATTAGCTGAAGATTAGGGTGTCCGATGTTCCTAAGACAGTATTTCGGACGAGGTATGGGCATTATGAATTTTTGGTTATGCCTTTTGGGCTGACTAATGCTCCAACAACCTTATGGACTTGATGAATCGGGTTTTCAAGCCGCATCTGGACTCTTTCGTGATAGTGTTCATTGATGACATTCTTATATACTCCCGCATTCGGGAAGAGCACGAGCATCACCTCTGTATAGCACTCCAGAATTTGAGAGATAATCAGTTGTATGCCAGGTTTTCTAAGTGTGAGTTCTGGTTAGATTCAGTAGCCTTCCTGGGTCATATCGTATCAGCCGAGGGTATTCAGGTTGATCCTAAGAAGATAGAGGCAGTCAGGGACTGGCCTAGACCCACTACAGCTACAGAGACTAGGAGTTTCTTGGGTTTGGCGGGTTACTACTGTCGTTTTGTGGAGGGGTTCTCGTCCATAGAAGCCCCATAAAGGTGCCCCATTTAAATGGTTAGACGAGTGATAGGCGAGCTTTTAGAAGCTCAAGACAACCTTGACTTCAGCACCTGTGTTGGTGTTACCATCAGATTCGGGTTCTTTCACGGTGTATTGTGATGCTTCCCGAGTTGGACTGGGAGCAGTATTGATGCAGGATGGCAGGGTGATTGCATATGCGTCTCGTCAGTTGAAAGTCCATGAGAAGAATTACCATGTTCATGACTTAGAGTTGGCAGCCATTGTTCATGCATTAAAATTTTGGAGGCATTCTCTTTTTGGCGTGCCGTGTGAGGTTTTCACTGACCATCGTAGTCTCCAGTACTTATTCAAGCAGAAATATCCAAATTTGAGGCGGCGGAGATGGTTAGAGTTACTGAAGGATTATGATGTCACCATATTGTATCATCCTGGTAAGGTCAACGTGGTGGCCGGTGCATTGAGTAGGAAGGCGATGAGTATGGGCAGCCTTGCGTACATTCCAGTCGGTGAGAGACCGTTAGCCTCAGATATTCAGACATTAGCTAATCAGTTCGTGAGTTTGGATATTTCGCCCGGCAATGTTCTAGCTTGTACAGTCGCTCGGTCTTCTCTCATTGAGCGTATCCGGGAGCGGCAGGATGATGACCCACATCTTTCGATTCTTAGGGACACAGTTCGGCACGGTGGTGCTAATCAGGTTACAGTTGGAGATGATGGTGTTTTGAGGATGCAAGGTCGGTTATGTGTGCCTAATGTTGATGGCCTTAGTGAGTCGATCCTTGAGGAGGCTCACAATTCTAAGTATTCTATTCACCTAGGTGCAACTAAAATGTACCAAGATTTGAGGCAGCATTACTGGTGGAGAAGGATGAAAAAGGACATTGTTGCGTATGTGGCTCGTTGCTTAAATTGTCAGCAGGTAAAGTATGAGCATCAAAGACTTGGTGGTTTGCTACAACAGATAGAGATTCCTGAGTGGAAGTGGGAGCGTATCACTATGGACTTCGTTGTTGGACTTCCACGGTCTCAGAGGAAATTTGACGCAGTTTGGGTTATTGTGGATAGGCTTATTAAACCAGCACATTTCATTCTTGTGGCAAGTACTTATACTTCAAAGCGGTTGGCAGAGTTATATATTCGGGAGATAGTTCGCCTTCATGGTGTGCCTGTGTCTATCATTTCTGATCGGGGTACGCGGTTTACTTCGCACTTTTGGAGAGCAGTTCATCGTGAGTTTGGTACCTGAGTAGAGTTGAGTACAACATTTCACCCTCAGACTGAGGGGCAATCCGAGTGTACCATTCAGATATTGGAGGATATGCTCCGCGCTTGTGTTATTGTTTTGGAGGTTCGTGGGATCAGTTCTTTCCGTTAGCGGAGTTTGCTTATAATAATAGTTATCAGTCGAGCATTCAGATGGCTCCTTATGAGGCGTTGTATGGTAGACGATGCAGATCGCCAGTTGGATGGTTTGAGCCGGGAGAGGCTCGGTTATTGGGTACAAACTTAGTTCAAGAGGCCTTGGATAAGGTCAAGATTATTCAGGAGAGACTTCGTGCATCTCAGTCTAGGCAAAAAATCTATGCAGATCGTAAGGTTCGTGATGTGGCATTCATGGTTGGAGAGAGAGTATTGCTTCGTATGTCGCCCATGAAGGGGGTTATGAGATTTGGGAACAAGTGTAAGTTGAGCCCTAGGTATATCGGGTCATTTGAGATTCTTGATAAAGTGGGGGAGGTAGCTTATAGACTTGCGTTGCCTCCAGGGTTATCCTCAGTTCATCCGGTATTCCAAGTGTCTATGCTCCGAAAATATCATGGTGACCCGTCCCACGTGTTAGATTTCAGCTTTGTCCAATTGGACAAGGACTTGACTTATGAGGAGGAGTCGGTAGCCATTTTAGACCAGCAGGTTCGTCAGTTGAGGTCTAAGAATTATCCTTCAGTTCGAGTGCAGTGGAGAGGCCAGCCCGTTTAGGCAACTACTTGGGAGTCCATGTCGGACATGCAAAGTAGATATCCACACTTGTTTTCCAATTCAGGTAACTTTCTATGTCCGTTCGAGGATGAACGTGTGTTAAAAGGGTCATTTTATAAATTTATACTCTGTTCCATGCTTAATAGACATAAAAGGTTAATTTCAAATACCTCGATTTGCGTGCGCGGTCCGGGCGTGAAACCGAAAAGCTTTTATGTGAAAATATGAGAAATAGTAATTTCTAAAGTTAACATTTGATTAAAATTGACTTTGTTCAACATTTTGAGTAAATAGACCCGGATCCGTATTCTGACGATCCCTGAAAGTCCGCAGTAAAATATGGGATTGGGGCGTATGCCCGGAAATGAATTCCGAGGTCCCAAGCCTAAAAAATTAATTTTTGAAAGAAATTATTTTGCTGAAATATTTATGAAATAAAGAAAAGAATTAATGTTTGAAATCATTGGTATCGAGCCCGTATTTTGGTTCCGGAGCCCGGTACAGATTTGTTATGATATTTAAAGGTTAACTGTGAAATTTGGTGAAAAATGGAGCTCGTTTGACGTGATTCGGACATCCGGTTGAAAAATTATGAACTTTAAGTGTTCTTGATGAAAAGGATGAGTTTTGAGGTTTAATTCATAGTTTTACATGTTATTTTCATGATTTGATCTCACACGCAAGTCCGTATGATATTTTTTAGACTTGCGTGCCTGTTTTGTTTAGAGCCCCGAGGGCTCGGGTGAGTTTTGAATAGGCCACGGGGAGTTTTTGCACTTAAAGTTTCTGTTGTATTTGCTGTATCTGGTGCGTCGCGTTCGCACCCCTTTGAATGCGAACACATAGTGTAAACGTGCTGGGGGATCGTTTTGTTCTATGCGAATGCACCCCCCCAGATGCGAACGCATAGAGTAGTTGGGACCTGCGTAGGGGGAGGTTGATATACCCTACGCGAACGCACAGGGTAGGACGCGAACGCGGAGCTTTAGGAAATTTGCTCTACGCGAACGCGTCCAAGCTTAGGCAACCGCATAGAATAGGAAGGGGGCTGGGGGATGGGTGACCAAATACACTGTGCGAACGCGGCCTGTGGCTCGCGAACGCGTAGGTCTGAGGAATTAAGCCTATGCGAACGCGACCAAGGCACGCGAACACATAGAAGAAGTGTCCAGTCCTTTAAAAACAGTAGCAAAAACGGACAAACCTTCTTTTTTCTCATTTTTTCAAACCCCACAGCCCTAGGAATGATTTTCTTCACCAAATATCATCCCAAAGTCATAGTAATCAATTCTAAACTTTAATCTTTTAATTTCTTATTGTTTTTCATCACTTTTAAATCAAAAACTAAGATTTTTCATGGTAAAAATTGAGGGTTTGGGTAGAATTAGGGAATTATGTAAAAAATCAAAATTTTATATCGAATTGAGGTCGGATTTTGAAACTAATTGTATATTTGGGTGAATGGGTAAGCGTAATTTGGTCCGAACCCCGAGTTTAGACCAAGCGGGCCCAGCGTCGAATTTTTACGTTTTTTTGAGAAAACTTAGGAAAAATCATGTTTTTCAATAAAGTTAGTTCCTTTAGCATTAATTGATGATATTGAGTTAATTATGATTAGATTCGAGCAAGTTAGAGCAAGATTCTAGAGGAAAAGCGGTAATTGAGCAGTGAGTGGCCTACGAAATTGAGGTAAGTGTTTGGTCTAACTTTGACTTGAGAGAATAGGAATCCCCACTTGTTTGCTATGTGAAATGCATGTGTGTTGTGTATAGGTGAGGTGACGAGTATCTATGCACCACCCAATTTGCNGAGGAAAAGCGGTAATTGAGCAGTGAGTGGCCTACGAAATTGAGGTAAGTGTTTGGTCTAACTTTGACTTGAGAGAATAGGAATCCCCACTTGTTTGCTATGTGAAATGCATGTGTGTTGTGTATAGGTGAGGTGACGAGTTGTCACGACCCGAAAATCCCACCTTCAGGCTGTGATGGCGTCTAACGTTGTACCCGCTAGACAAGCCAACGTTTAAGTTAATTTACTAACTTTCTTTACTTAAGCCATTAAAAGCGAAAGAATGAACATAAACAGTTAATAATAGCGCGGAAGTTGCGAGCCTATATATTAATAAGATAGTTGCCACAAAATTTACGTACAAAATCCCCCAGAATTGGTGTCACAACATCTCACGGACTGTTTAAGATTACTACAACAGAAGTCTGAAATGAAGAGTAAAATTGTCTATGATACTAAGATAAGACAGAAACAATAAGATAGAAGATGACGCCGATATCCACGAACGCCTGCGGAACTACCTCGGCGTCGCCTGTATGGACTGAAGGATACTTCCTCTAACGATGTCCACTGGGTCCGACTGCGTGATATGCACAACATAAAGAGTGCAGGTGTAGCATCAGTACAACCGATCCCATGTACTGAGTAAGTGTCGAGCCTAACCTCGGCGAAGTAGTGACGAGGCTAGACACGACACCAACAATTTACCTGTACAGTTCTATAATATGAACTAGAGAAAATAACAAGAAATAAGTAGTTAAGCATGGTAATACGGGGACAAGTAATGGGGGTAACAAGTGAGAATCATAGATGAATAACTGAACAAACGACAATACAAAAGGAACAAGTCAACATGAATTAATAACTCAAACAAGTATGTACACGACATCACCTTTCGTGCTTTTACCCTCGTCCTCACAATGCATAGTATAAATGAAAGCAATATAAATCATGGCACGACATCACCTTTCATGCTTTTACTCTCTTCCTCACTATGCAATGTATAAAGGAAAGCAATATAAATCATGGCACGACATCACCCTTCGTGATTTTACTCTCTTCCTCACTATGCAATGTATAAAGGAAAGCAATATAAATCATGGCACGACATCACCCTTCGTGATTTTACTCTCTTCCTCACTATGCAAGGTACAAATGAAAGCAATAATAATCATGGCACGACATCACTCTTCGTGCTTTTACTCTCTTCCTCACTATGCAATGAATGAAATGAATACACGGCATCACCCTTCGTGCTTTACACTCTTCCTCACCCAAATCAACAACAAACAACAGCTTGGTAAGGAATGCAACAGAGTGAAATACAATTCATAACCACCCAGCAAGGGGAATATCAACCAAAATAATAACATTGCCCGGCAAGGGACTCAACTATAACAACCTCTTACGAATACATAACTTTATGAATTGGGTCCTCAACCGAGACATCATACACAAGTACTTAATCAAGTATTCTCAACAATTAAACAACTTCCAGAAGGAAAACCACTTCATAACACAATAAATATTGGAGTAATAACAAGTAATTCACCAAAATAGACCCACGGGCATGCTTGACAAACAATGCGTAGGTACTCGTCACCTCACCTATACATTGAACATGATAAAACAAGTAGCACATACGACCCCACACCTATTCCCTCACTAAAGTTAGGCCAAACACTTACCTCGGCCCCGAGAACGCAAATCAAGCCTCTAGCACCGCTTCCCCTCTCGAATCCAACTCCGAAACGATAGTATCTAGACATAATCGACTCAATAATATCAATAATGACTCAATAATTCAATTCCAAAGCCTAATTATACATTTCTTCCAAAGATACAAAATTTTGACCCCGGGCTCGCTTGGTCCAAACACGAGGTTCAGACCAAAATCCGATCACCCATTCCCTCACGAGCCCGAATATACAGTTTGTTTTGAAATCTGACCCCAAAATGAGGTTGAATTCCCACAAATTGGAAAAACCCTAACTCTACCCAAAACCCCAATTCCTACCCTTGATTTCATGTTTTTAGGCCTAGAATCCAGTGATTGATGAAGAAAATGGAAGAAATTTGAGTTAGGATTACTTACCTAAGTGGTTATGGTGGAAGAATGGCTTGGAAATCGTCTATGGGGTTTGGAGAAGAGGAAGATGGTGAAAAATATGAAAATCCCGTAATGGGTATTCTGTTTTTGGCTTTTAAAAATAACTGGACGAATTATACCTGTGCGATCGCGGAAGGGGAGTTGCGATCGCACAGTGGATGGGTCCCCTAAGCTGCGCGATCGTAGAAGACTATACGCGATTGTACAAGGCAAAGTCACCCAGCCCCCAGGCCCACACTAAGCTCTGTGCGTTCGCACCTAACACCCCGTGTTGGCACAGTATCCCTCAGTGGACCCTCCGCAATCGCATCCAGCGTGGTGCATTCGCACTGAACAACCCCACCCCCTCCCAAGAATGTGATGTGCGTTCGCACTTGTACCTGTGTGTTCGCATAGCACAAGGCCCAGACACCAGAAGACAGCCTAAAAACACCAGATTTTTCTTACTTTTTGCACTCCGACACCTACCCAAAACTCACCTGAGCCCTCGGGGCTCAAAACGAAATATACACACGACTTCAAGATCATCCTAAGGACTTATTCAAGTAATAAAACCACCAAAATATCATCAAAAACAACGAATTAACCTCCAAAATCTATAGAATTTCCTCATACTCCATAAACTATCAAATTTTCCATTTTTGATCCGAAATACGTCAAACCAAGTCCGTTTCTTACCAAATTTTACAGACAACTCATAATAACCATATTAAACCTGTTCTGGGCTCCGGAACCATAATACGGGTTCGGTAACACAGGTTTCGCATCAAATTCCATTTCAAAAGTCTTTATAATTTTCAGAAAATAATTTTCTTTAAAAATTCATTTCTCGGACTTGGGACCTCGGAATTCGATTCCGAGCATACGCCCAAGTCCCATATTTTCCTACGGACCCTCCGGGACCGTCAAATCACGGGTCCGGGTCCGTTTACCAAAAATATTGACCAAAGTCAACTTTAATCAATTAATTATCATAAATTCAACTTTTTATCAAATTTTCACATAAATGCTTCCCGACTACGCGCCTGGGCTGTGCACGCACATTGAGGTGAGATTAACCGAGGTTTTCAAGGCCTCGAAACACAATTTTAATTAAATTTACACAGGATGACCTTTTGGGTCATCATAATCTCCACCTCTAAAACAAACGTTCGTCCTCGAACAGACATAGAAGGGTACCTGAATCGGGGAAAAGGTGGGGATATCGGCTCCGCATATCGGACTTGGACTCCCAGGTAGCTACCTCAACAGGCTGACCTCTCCACTGAACACGAACCGAAGGATAACTCTTCGATCTCAACTGCCGAACCTGCCGAGCTAATATAGCTATCGGCTCCTCCTCATAAGTCAAATCCTTGTCCAACTGGACACCGCTGAAGTAAAGTACATGAGATGGATCCGCAACATACCTCCAGAGCATAGATACATGAAACACAGGGTGCACGACTGATAAACACGGTGGCAAGGCAAGTCTGTAGGCCACCTCTCCCACCTTATCCAAAATCTCAAATGGACCAATGTACCTAGGGCTCAACTTGCCCTTCTTCCCGAACCTCATCACGCCCTTCATGGGCGACACCCGAAGAAATACCCGGTCTCCTATCATGAATGCCAAATCTCGAACTCTGCGATCCGCATAACTCTTCTGCCTGGAATGAGTTGTACGTAGTCTATCCTGAATGATCTTCACCTTGTCCAAGGCATCCTGGACTAACTCAGAACCCAATAATCTTGCCTCTCCCGTCTCAAACCATCCGAATGGGGACTAACACCGCCTATCATAAAATGCCTCATACGGAGCCATCTGAATGCTCGACTAATAGTTGTTGTTGTAGGAAAACTCAGCTAAAGGAAAAAACTGGTCCCATGAACCACCAAAGTCAATGACACAAGACCGCAACATATCCTCCAAAATCTAAATAGTACGCTCGGACTGTCCGTCCGTCTGAGGATGGAATGCTGTGCTCGACTCAATCTGTGTGCCCAACTCTCGTTGAAATACCCTCCAGAAATGGGAGGTAAACTGAGTATCTCAGTCTGATATAATGGATATGGGCACGCCATGCAATCTAACAATCTCTCTCATATAGATCTTTGCCAACTTCTCCACTGAATACGAAATTGATACCGGAATGAAATGTGCTGACTTGGTCAGCCTATCCACAAAATCCATGGTGATACGCTCCCACTTCCACTCGGGAAGCTGAATCTGCTGCATCAAACCACCGGGTCTCTGGTGCTCATACTTAACCTGCTGACAGTTCAAGCACCGGGCTACATAAGCTACAATATCCTTCTTCATCCTCCGCCACCAATAATGTTGCCGCAAGTCCTGGTACATCTTTGCGGCGCCCGGATGAATGGAATACCAGGAACTATGGGCCTCCTGTAGAATCAACTCACGAATACCATCAACATCAGGTACACAAATACGACCCTGCATCCTCAAAACTCCCTCATCATCAACTGTAACCTACTTGGCATCTCCGTGCCTAACCCTATCTCTAAGAACACATAAATGACGATCATCATACTGCCTGGCCCGAATACGGTCATACAACGAAGATCGAGCCACGGGATGGGCCAAAACACTTCCAGTCTCAGAAACCTCCAATCTCACAAATCGGTTGGCTAAAGCCTGAACATCCCAAGCAAGAGGTCGCTCTCCGACTGATAAATAAGCAAGACTACCCATACTAGCCGACTTCCAGCTCAAGGCATCGGCCACCACATTGGCCTTTCCCGGATGGTAAAGAATGATAATATCATAATCCTTCAACAACCCTAACCACCTCCTCTCCTTATGTTCAACTCCTTTTGCTTGAACAGATACTGCAAACTCTTGTGATCCGTGAACACCTCACATGGCACACCATACAAATAATGCCTCCACATCTTCAACGCATGAACGATAGCTGCTAACTCCAAATCATGAACTTGATAATTCTTCTCGTGAACCTTCAACTAACGAGAAGCATAGGCTATGACCTTGCCATACTGCATCAACACTGCACCAAGCCCAACCCCTGAAGCATCATAGTACACGGTATACAGTCCTGAATCTGTGGGAAAAACTAACACTGGTGACGTGGTCAAGGCTGTCTCGAGCTTCTGAAAGCTCGCCTCACACTCATCAGACCACCTGAACTAGGAACCCTTCTGGGTCAGCCTGGTCATCGGGGTTGCTATAGATGAAAAGCTCTCCACAAATCGACGATAATAACCAGCTAAGCCCAAGAAACTCCGAATATCTGTAGCTGAAGTGGGCCTAGGCCAATCTCTGACTGTTGAAGTCTTCTTGGGATCCACCTGAATACCCTCTGCCGACACAACATGGCCCAGAAATGCCACTGAACTCAACCAGAACTCACACTTAGAAAATTTGGCATACAACTGACTATCCCTCAGAGTCTGGAGGACGACTCGAAGGTGTTTCCCATGCTCCTCTCGGCTATGGGAGTAAATCAAGATATCATCAATAAACACAATCACAAATGAATCCAAATATGGCCTGAACACACGGTTCATCAACTCCATAAAAGCAACAGGGGCATTTGTCAACCCAAATGACATCACCAAGAACTCATAATGCCCATAACGAGTGCGAAAGGCTGTCTTAGGGACATCAGACGCCCTAATCCTCAGCTGATGATAACCTGATCTCAAGTCTATCTTGGAATGTAGCACCCTGAAGCTGGTCAAATAGATCATCAATCATCGGCAAAGGATACTTATTCTTAATGGTGACCTTATTCAGCTGCCGGTAGTCAATACACATCCTCATTTAGCCATCTTTCTTCTTAACAAACAACACTGGAGCACCCCAAGGAGAAACACTAGGCCTAACGAAGCCTTTATCCAACAAATCCTGCAACTGCTCCTTTAATTCCTTCAACTTTGGCGGGGCCGTACGATACAGCGGAGTAGAAATGGGTTGAGTGCCCGGAGCCAACTCAATGCAAAAATCAATATCCCTGTCGGGTGGCATACACGGCAGGTCAGCAGGGAATACCTCTGAAAACTCATGAACCATGGGCACAGACTCCATAGAAGGAACCTCGGCACTAGAATCACGAACATAGGCCAAATAGGCCAGACAACCCTTCTCGACCATGCGCCGAGCCTTCATATAAGAAACAAATCTACCGGAAGAATGACTAGGAGTCCCTCTCCACTCCAAACGAGGTACTCTTGGCAAGGCCAAGGTCACTGTCTTGGCATGACAGTCCAGAATAGCATGATAGAGAGATAGCCAATCCATCCCCAATATAACATCAAAGTCCACCATATCCAGAAGCAAAAGATCAACCTGAGTCTCCATACCACCAATAACTACTAACCAAGCACGGTAGACTCGATCTACCACTACGGAATCACCCACCGGGGTAGACACATATACAGGAGCACTCAGGGAATCACGGAGCATGCTCAAATAAGGGGCAAAATATGAAGACACATAAGAGAAAGTAGAACCCGGATCAAATAACACCGAAGCATCTCGGCTGCAAACTGAAACCGTACCTGTGATAACCGCATTAGAGGCCTCATCCTCAATCCTGGAAGGAATAGCACCGGGGCGGAGCCCCTCCAACCTGAACATCTCTGGGTCGACCTACTGCGGCCTAACCTCTACCTCTCATGGACTGTCCTCCACCTCTATGAGTCTGACCTCCACCTCTGGCACCACGACCTCCACCCTTAGCTGGCTGAGGGGGTGGGGGTGCACCTGATGCTGGGACCATGGCACGAGAACTCTGATACTGAGAACTACCAGAAGCTCGGGGGCAATACCTGGCAATGTGCCCCGAAACACCACAAGAATAACAAGACCTCTGTTGTTGTGGCTGCTGACTCTGGAACTGGCCCTGTCGACCCTGATAACCACCCTGGAAGCTCTGAAGCGGCGGTGCATTGATAGGTGCTGGTGGTTCACTAATAGGAGTTGGCGGTGCACTATGAGATACCTGAAGTGCCGATTGATATGGTCTAGGAGGATGACCTCTGCTGAAAGAATCTTTGCCTCCAGATGAGGCTCCACTGAATCGATCGAAGTGACGGGGCCTCTTGTCATCCCCCTGAACACCACCTTGTGACAAAATCATCTCAATCCTCCTGGCCACATTGGCCGCATCCTGGAATGAAATATCATTCCCTTACTCCTTGGCCATCTGAAGTCTGATGGGCTGAGCTAAACCCTCAATAAACCTCCTCACTCTATCACGATCAGTGGGGAGTATCATAATAGCATGCATGTCTAGAGTGATGAACCAGGTCTCGTACTAAGTGACATACATAAGGCCCTGCTGGAGACGCTCAAACTACCTCCGGAGATCCTCCCTCTGAGTAACTGGAAGAAATTTCCCCAAGAATAACTCGGAGAACTGAACCCAAGTCAAAGGTACAGACCCATCTGGTATGGTCAAGCAATAATCTCTCCACCAAGTCTTGGCGGCACCAGATAGACGAAATGTAGAAAAGTCAACTCCATTGGACTCCACTATGCCCATGTTCTGAAGAACCTCATGACAGATGTCCAAGTAATTCCGGGGATCCTCTGATGGTGCACCAGTGAAAGTAGTAGGGAATAACTTGGTGAATCTATCCAATCTCCATAAAGCATCTGCTACCATGGCTACTCCCTCAACTGCCAGTGCCACAATACCCGGCTGAGCTACTCCGACCATCTGAGGTGCCGGAGTCTAAAACTGAGGATCTAGCTGCTCTGGTGTGCGAGTAGCAGAAGTCTGGGTCCCTCCCCCAGCCTGAGAAATGGCTGGTGCAGTAGGAAGAAGACCGGCCTAAGCACACTCTCCATGAGTCCCACTAAGAGGACTAGAGCGTCCTGAAGCACCGGGGTGGAAATGAACCCCTCTGGGACCTGAGCTAGTCCAACTGGGACTGTCTGAGTAGGAACCTCACTGGCAAAGTCTACCTTTGTGTCCTCTACTGGGGCTGCTGCTCTAGGCTGAGCCCTGCCCCTGCCTCGTCCTCTAGTACGGCGTCAGCCTCGTCCTCGGCCCCTCATAGGAGCTGCAACAAGAGGATCAGGCTGCTGATCTATAGATGAGGAAGCACGCGTTCTCGCCATCTGCGAGACAATAGAGTAGAAACTCAATTAGCATTTAGAATTCAAATCGCACGACAGAGAAGAAGAAAGGTGAAGTTATTCCTAACTTTGCAGCCTCTGGGGGATAAGTACAGACGTCTCCGTACCGATCCCTCAGACTCTACCAAGTTTTTCCGTGAGTTGTGAGACTTAAGCAACCTAGTGCTCTGATATCAACTTGTCACGACCCGAAAATCCCACCTTCAGGCCGTGATGGCATCTAACGTTGTACCCGCTAGACAAGCCAACGTTTGAGTTAATTTACTAACTTTCTTTACTTAAGCCATTAAAAGCGAAACAATGAACATGAACAATTAATAATAGTGCGGAAGCTGCGAGTCTATATATTAATAAGATAGTTGCCACAAAATTTACGTACAAAATCCCCCATTGTGTCACAACATCTCACGGACTGTCTAAGATTACTACAACAAAAGTCTGAAATGAAGAGTACAATTGTCTATGATACTAAGATAAGACAGAAACAATAATATAGAAGATGACGTCGAGATCCACGAACGCCTGCAGAACTACCTCAGTGTCGCCTGTATGGACTGAAGGATACTCCCTCTAACGATGTCCACTAGGTCCGGCTGCGTGATATGCACAACATAAAGAAGTGCAGGTGTAGCATCAGTACAACCGACCCCATGAACTGGTTAAGTGTCGAGGTTAGACGCGACACCAACAATTTACCTGTACAGTTCTATAATATAAACCAAAGAAAATAACAAGAAATAAGCAGTTAAGCATGGTAATACGGGGACAAGTAATGGGGGTAACAAGTGAGAATCAAAGATGAATAACTGAACAAACGACAATACAAAAGGAACAAGTCAACAAGAATTAATAACTCAAACAAGTATGTACACAGCATCACCCTTCATGTTTTTACCCTCGTCCTCACAATGCACAGTATAAATAAAAGCAATATAAATCATGGCACGGCATCACCTTTCGTGCTTTTACTCTCTTCCTCACTATGCAATGTATAAAGGAAAGCAATATAAATCATGGCACGGCATCACCCTTCGTACTTTTACTCTCTTCCTCACTATGCAAGGTACAAATGAAAGAAATAATAATCATGGCACGGCTTCACCCTTCGTGCTTTTACTCTCTTCCTCACTATGCAATGAATGAAATGAATACACGGCATCACCCTTCGTGCTTTACACTCTTCCTCACCCAAATCAACAACAAATAACAGCTTGGTAAGGAATGCAACAGAGTGAAATACAATTCATAACCACCCAGCAAGGGGAATATCAACCAAAATAATAACATTGCCCGGCAAGGGACTCAACTATAACCAACCTCTTACGAATACATAACTTTATGAATTGGACCTCAACTGAGACATCATATCACAAGTACTTAAGCAAGTATTCTCAGCAATTAAACAACTTCCCAAAGGAAAACCACTTCATAACACAACAAATATCGGAGTAATAACAAGTAATTCACCAAAATAGACCCACGGGCATGCTTGACAAACAATGCATAGGTACTCGTCACCTCACCTATACATTGAACATGATAAAACAAGTAGCACATACGAACCCACACCTATTCCCTCACTAAAGGTAGGCCAAACACTTACCTCTGCTCCGAGAACGCAAATCAAGCCTCTAGCACCGCTTCCCCTCTCGAATCTAACTCGAAACGATAGTATCTAGACATAATCGACTCAATAATATCAATAATGACTCAATAATTCAATTCCAAAGCCTAATTATACATTTTCCATCATTCTTCCAAAGATACCAAAATTCGACCCCGGGCCCGCTTGGTCCAAACACGAGGTTCGGACCAAAATCCGATCATCCATTCTCCCACGAGCCCGAATATATAATTTGTTTTGAAATCCGACCCATAAATGAGGTTGAATTCCCAAAAATTGGAAAAGCCCTAACTCTACCCAAAACCCCAATTTCTACCCTTGATTTCATGTTTTTAGGCCTAGAATCCAGTGATTGATGAAAAAAATGGAAGAAATTAGAGTTAGGATTACTTACCTAAGTGGTTATGGTGGAAGAATGGCTTGGAAATCGTCTATGGGGTTTGGAGAAGAGGAAGATGGTGAAAAATAGGAAAATCCCGTAATGGGTATTCTATTTTTGGCTTTTAAAAATAACTGGACGAACAATACCTGTGCGATCGCGGAAGGAGAGTTGCGATCGCACAGTGGATGGGTCCCCTAAGCTCCGCGATCGCAGAAGACTATACGCAATCGCACAAGGCAAAGTTACCCAGCCCCCAGGACCACACTAAGCTCTGTGCGTTTGCACCTAACACCCCGCGTTCGCACAGTATCCCTCAGTGGACCCTCCGCGATCGCATCCAGCGTGGTGCGTTCGCACTAAACAACCCCACCCCTTCCCAGGACTGTGATGTGCGTTCGCACTTGTACTTGTGCGTTCGCATAGCAAAAGGCCCAGACACCAGAAGACAGCCTAAAAACACCATATTTTTCTTACTTTTTGCACTCTGACATCTACCCGAAACTCACCCGAGTCCTTGGGGCTCAAAACCAAATATACACACGACTTCAAATTCATCCTACAGACTTATTCAAGCAATAAAACCACCAAAATATCATCAAAAACAACGAATTAAGCTCCAAAATCTATAGAATTTCCTCAAACTCCATAAACTATCAAATTTTCCATTTTTGATCCGAAATACGTCAAACCAAGTCCGTTTTTACCAAATTTTACAGACAACTCATAATAACCATATTAAACCTGTTCCGGGCTCCAGAACCATAATACGGGCCTCGTAACACAGGTTTCGCATCAAATTCCATTTTCAAAAGTCTTTATACCTTTCAAAAAAAAATTCTTTAAAAATTCATTTCTCGGACTTGGGACCTCGGAATTCGATTCCGGGCATACGCCCAAGTCCCATATTTTCCTATGGACCCTCCGGGACCGTCAAATCACGGGTCCTGATCCGTTTACCAAAAATATTGACCAAAGTCAACTTTAATTAATTAATTATCATAAATTCAACTTTTTATTAAATTTCCACATAAATGCTTCCCGGCTACGCACCCGGGCTGCGCACGCACATTGAAGTGAGATTAACGGAGGTTGTCAAGGCCTCAGAATATAGTTTTAATTAAATTTACACAGGATGACCTTTTGGGTCATCACACGAGTATCTATGCACCACCAAATTGTTTGTTAAACACGATCCCTTTCACGTTTCCCAACTTAATTGATTCTTGTCTTAATTGTTCTATGTTCATTTTTGTTTCTATGACTACTTGGCCTTGTTATTTTATTTTTAAATATTGTTGTGATTATTTTGGAAAGAGTATGAGTTGTTTTAGTTGATTCCCTTGTGGTACAAAACGGTTGAGCTTTGGCATTGTTTTTACGAGACATATATATATATATATATATATATATATATATATATATATATATATATATATATATATATATATATATATATATATATATATATATGTTTTATGGTTGAAAGGATATTGATGATGTTTGTGAGAAAAATACAGTTTCTTATTCATAATTGTTGAGACAAAAATATTGTGAAAGGCTTTGCCGAAATTGTGAAATTTATGAATAAATTGATGTAAGATGTCTGGTGGGAGCGGGTTGCACGCCGCAACAAGGAATGATAAGGGTGGACAGGTGTGATCGGTTTGCATGCCGCAATAGGAGTAATAAGGGTGATATATTTAGGGAGGAGCAATAAGGGTGGACAGGTGGGAGCGGGTTGCACGCCGCAACAAAGAGCGATAAGGGAGGACATTTATATTTTTACTGAATTTCAAAGAAAATAAAGTTTTGAAAAGCCTAAATGTTTATTTTACTATTCTTCATATTTTTTGCACTACTTTTATTTAAAGTTTAAAGTTTGGAAACTTGAAAATTATTTGAGGATTGGTTATAGCTGAGACCTGGAAAAGACGGCTGAATTATTTTATTGTTGTTGCAGTATTTATTTATTTGTTTAGATTTCCTTCTTGATTCATATATTATTGTCACAGGTTATATTGCTAAAGCCCCGCCGTAGCCTCGTCACTACTTCGTCGAGGTTAGGCTCGGCACTTACTCAGTACATGAGGTCGGTTGTACTGATACTACACTCTGCACTCTCTTTTGCAGGTCCAGGTACTAGCCAGCAATAGAGATTTTTTTTAGCGGCCATCTAATCATTCGGAGACACGAGGTATATCTATCGGCGTTCGCAGATCCCGAGAGTCTTCCCCTATTTTTATAAAATTGTTTTAGTATATTCAGAACAGTTACACTATTTCGTTCAGCCCAGTATTTGTAGTATTCTTTAGTAGTTCGTGAATTGTGACACCAGACTCTGGGGTGGTTATAGATTTATTTATATAATTAGTTCGTGGCTCGACTTAATTTATTGTTTATTTATTTTATATTTGGAATTATTTGTTGAAAGCCATTCAAGTTTAATTTACAATTGTTCTATCCTGTTTAAATGATTAATTAACGGAAATAGTTGAGCGAATTCTAACATTGGCTTGCTTAGCAAGTGTGGTGTTAGGCGTCATCACGATCCCTAATCTTTAAATACATTGTAAATTGTGAATATAATTTAAACAATAGACTTAAAAATAGCCACCTAGTGTCATTTCCACAACAACATTTGCCCAATAGCCTATTTCCGGCAATCTTTTGGGCCGAATATTAGCCTATTTCGGCAACCTTTTGGGCCGAGTATGAACAACATGGTCTGTCCTTATGGGCAAGACTCATGTTGCCGTTATATTGATGGGGGAAAACGCAAAAATAGCCACTTTTCAGGTCTTGTAATTGAAAAATAATCAATGTCCCGGGCTCCCAAATTTAATAAGCAAACTCATGATAATGTCTTGAAGTTTCACTAGGGAAATTTAAACCTTCAGAACATTAGCTATTTTTCACAGACATGGCCAAAAGGTGGCTAGTAAAGGCTATTTCTACCTCTTAATTCAGGCTTCTGGTAAAATGGACTATGCAATGGCCCATGAAAAACAATAGAAAGGAGTAAGCTGAAGAGCAAGTGCATAGATAGCCATTTTCAAGGATGCAATTTAGAGATTGGCCAATACTTATTTTGTCCTGAAATATTAAAATAAAAAAATCTTAATTTCAAGACAATTCAAGTCACTTTTGTCCTAAAAAATTAAACTGGAAAATTGAGATTCAGGAAGCACTGACTAATTTCTAAATAGAAGCCTTTAGAGTGGCTACTTAATGTCATTTCTGCGCTGAAGATGTTGGTTCATCTTTATAATAGCTATGGAATTGCATCTCAACCATGACATCCTATTGGATCTAGAAAATCACTTCGTGTCTGGTAATTTGGTCTAGCTGATGAGTCATGTTTGACCAAAAAGTGTAACTTCCAGTTAAACTATTAAATTTATGTAATATTGGGTTAAATCTATTTAAGGTTAATAAATTTAGATGCAAATCCCGAAGACGCGCGTAAATGATTGATGACAATATGTGCAAAATACTCTTAAAGCATGAACATTAAAGGAGATATAACTAACAATAAATGATAATAAATAACATTTAAGTAAATAAGGAGAATGATTCAGCCAATAATGGATGGATTGGACGAATATTGCTCCTGACAATGACGAGTGACAGAAAGATCCAAGATTCGTATGAACGATCCTCGGATCTGGTGGAAATGTTGGGAATAATATGAGCAAGAATCTTTATCAAAAGGTAATTTTTGTATTTTTATAAGAGAGAATCTTCTTCTTAAAAATTTTCTTATCAAATGAATATTACATGCCTTTCTTCCTTTTTCCTTTCCTCGTATATATTCAACATATATCCCTAGTAAACCCTAATAGTACAAATGTAGGAAATATTCAATAGAATATTCTCTCTATTATCATATTCTGAAAACTAGTCGTTATTGTCCTTTACGCAGTGCTTGATCTTGATCATGGTTGACACCTCGGCCACGAGTTTTGTTGCCTTCTGGTCGACCTCGACCGATTCTTTCCTTAATGCCGCATTAGGCCAAATACCCTTAGGGCAGATTTTGGCCCATATAGTTAGTCCCTCCGCTTATTGAGGTCGAGCCTAGACGGCCTTGATGAGCGGACTCTGTTTATCGTGGTTGACAAAATTGGGCGAGCAAGTTGAATAGTGGCGCTTCAGACGAAGTGGCAACATGACTTTTCATGAGTTGCAACCTTTGGGGCCGCATTGTTTCAGAATGATGTCATGACATCTTGCGTCTTTATGACGCATTTTCCTGATGATTTGCGTTGTTTCCCGTGCCTCTTCCGTTTCGATACTTGTGATGGGTAATGATGGCCTGATTTCTTTATCCCGATGCTTGAACTCTTATAAATAAGGACCTAAGGCTATTCTTGTTTGTTCTGCACACTCTTAATATCGAATCCATGTGTCTCCTTCTTCATTCTCCGTATTGAATCCTTGTCTCCTTTTTACTTCGTAGTGTATCCACTCCCCCGATTCCAGTGATTTCAGTGTCTTCCAACTCTTTTGTGCGTAAAACATCTTTTCTCAAAAATATGGTTAACGTACCCTCTAGTTCCAGCATGGGGGCTAACCCTACCTCATTGGTGGTGTGTATGCCTCCTCATGGCGATGGTGTTTCTGTTCCCCTTGAAGACGGAAAGTTTCCTACGGTGGAGGAAATAATCTATCCCAGTGAAAAGGCTAGATCTGACTTTTTGAAGTTGCCTGAAGACGATCCTGAGGCCTCGGAGTCAATGATGAATGAGTCTGATCTCCCTGAGCTTAGGGCAAAGTTCAAAATTCCTGCTCATATCGATATGATTCCAGCAAGGCGCGATGTGGTACAGATACACCGCCCAGGTTATTGCATGTTCTATGCGTATCCGTTCTATGTATGCTATTACTTTCCTCTTCTCCCATTAGCGGAGGAATTTTGACGCTACTACGGTGTTTTCCTGACCCAACTCCCCACTTACATCTACAAGTTTATCTGTATGTTGACGAAATATACGGAGTTGGTTGGCCGTGGGGTCTCACTTCTCCACCTGATGCATTTCTTTGCCCCTAATATCTATAGGGGGACGATGTTGCACCTTCGCCACCGAGGACGTAAAAGTTTGGAGGTGAAGATGGAAGATAAGGCAAATTTCCACTTATGCTCAACTACTTCTTCGTCAAGACCGGAGACTTGGTTGTAAACGCGAGCGAATTCCGAGGCTTGGAATTACGCCCGTAAGTATCTTTTTCCAAGCATTTGTTTTGTGCGCTTTAGTCGTAATCTTGCATTTCGTCCCTTCTTTGTGCAGCTGAGACTTCGCCCCCTCCTTTGGCCGGGGACATTCATGATTGGGTCAGCCAAGTCTTGCCTCACACAATGGGGATTCGTGAATGACCGGCCTTTATCAAGAAATTCGGGCTTGTCTCTTCCGTGACCGGTGAGTTCGTCTATATGTATTTATTTATACATGTAATTATTATCTTTTATTTATACCGTTTTGGCCTCATGGTCGCCTGCTCATTACAGTTTTGTACAAGAAGTGACACTCTTCTAATTTTTCTTTTTCATCCCGAGGATCCTCGAGAAGCCCAAGGGCTCCTGCTCTAGCGTTTCTAAGAGAAAGGCTGCTTTTGTTCTTTATGTTGCGGCGAGGTATGCTCGATCGTCGACTACACCTGCAGCAGGACTCTTGAATTCCCCTTTTCATCATCTAGTAGACGAGGATGATAAGGAGGAATCGTCGCCGAATTTTGGCGGCTTGCTTCCCCATAAGAGGCGATCAGTGAATGGCGAAGGGGTTGTCCGGGCTGTGAGTTCAACGATGGGGGATTTTGTCATCCCAGAACAGCGACCATAAAACTTGAGGATGATGCCGAATTACCACCCACGATTCCGCTATTATCGGGACCCGTTGAGGGTACGTCTCTCCCTAAGACCATGATGGATTTTAAAGGGCCGTCGGCAAGAGTCCCTGATGACTTACGGCAGATAGAGCCATCAGCCTCACTACCAGCCGAGGATCCTTCTTCCAGGGTCAACACAAAAGGAAAAAGCGTAGCTGAAGAAGGTTACGAAACGGGCTCCGATATGGATGCCGAGGAAGTGAGGATGATGGGGGAAGGACTTACCCGACTTGAGGTGAGGTTGGAGGGGACCACGCGGACTATTGCGATCCCCTTGGGCCGGGATTTGCTGGTTGACACAGATGATGTGGTCCCTTCTCTTGGTTACCTCTGTTCCGATATGGAGGGTAAAACCATTGAGAAGCTTAAGGACGCCACTTTATCAAGGAGCATGTATGGCCTCGCTCTTAGGGTAAGCTTTATGATATCTCCATTTTTTGTGTCGAGTTCAAAGTATTTTTCTTACTCCTCATTTTCTATTTTTCTTTCAGACCGTTATTTTGGAGATCGAGAGCGCCCGATGAGAGGAGAGGCCTAAGGACATTTTTCATAAGATGGAGCGAAAATATCGTGAATACCGTGATAAGCACCGTGAGATATGTAGGTGGATCGGTGGGAGCAGAAATTTCCAGGCTCTCCGAGACGAGGACGACGAGCTGGTGAGGGTCATCAGAAATGCAACATTCTCGAGGGGGCGTTGAGAGACAAAGAAGAAGAACTTGATGTGAGCAAGGGGGTCGAGGCCCACTACGCTAATCTTCAAGCCCAGGTGGTTTCGTTGCGCACCGAGCTCGAGGAGTGTCAACTCAAAGCGGATGGAGGCTTTGGAGATTGTGATTTGCATTCTTCAATCTGAGAGGGAGAGTGCTCTGGAGACGGCCAGGCTTAGAGAGGAGAGACTTGATGAGCGTATAGGGGAGCTGGAATAAGAGACTTCGAGCCTTAATGATCGAGTTACTGCTCTCTAGGCTGAGAAGGCGTAATTGTTGGCTCAACTGTCCTCTTCCCATACTTTTGCTTTTCTTGATGTTCGCCTGGAGTTGTACGAGGAATGGATTCACGTTGAGGCCCAGCTGAATATGTTCAGGGATCTTATGGGGGCGAGGGGTATTTTAGAACCGACTTCGAGGATGCTCGTGCTAAGGCACGTAAAGTTCGGTTTGCTTGTGGCTGTGATCCAGCTACACCAGAAGTCGGTGACGAGGAGGAGGATGCGGGCGTGGAACAGGATGCCTGGTACGAGGATGAATATCCCGTTGGCGATGGCGATGGCGATGGCGAAGAGGTAGGTGGAGATGGTCTGGCGATCAAGTTGGTGTTGTTGTTGGGCCAGTCAATGATTAGATGTTCTTCCTTTTTTTTTGTTTAGCTACAGACTCGTGTGTATTTTTTGTAGGCGTGTATTCGAACCTTTGCAAAAAATATTCTAATTGTGAAATGTTAGTTTTGTTATTCCTACCTGATTCTCTTTATTTGTTCGAGTTTGTACGCTTTTTTTATTTTGTTTCTTGCTTGCATTTGTCATAATAAATTTGTTCTAGTAGGTTGGACGAGGTTGAAATGAAGCCTAGGTTTGATTACGGCCGAGTCCAGTAGGTGTTGGTTCGAATGAGGTCGAACACGTCGAATGTATATTTATGGTCGAGGGGCGATTAGGTGTTCATTTGAACGTGATCGAATATAACCTTCATTTAGATAAGGCCGTGGGCCGAGTAGGTGCTGATTTGAACAAGGTCGAATGTAACCTTTATTTAGTTTAGGTCGTGGGCCGATTAGGTGTTAATTCGAGCGAGGTCGAATGTAACCTTCATTTAGTTAAGGTCGTGGGCCGAGTAGGTGTTAATTCGAACGAGGTCGAATGTAACCTTTATTTTGTTAAGGTCGTGGGCCAAGTAGGTGTTAATTCGAATGAGGTCGAACGTAACCTTTATCTAGGTAAGGACGTGGACCGAGTAGGTGCTAATTCGACGAAGTCGAATGTAACCTTTATTTATTTAAGGTCGTGGGCCAAGTAGGTGTTAATTCAGACGAGGTCAAATGTAACTTGTGCTTGGGGAGAGCAAAAATAAACTTCATATACTTGTTTCTTGTTCATATTCTTGGAGAGATTTAAATATTTTCCAGGCGCTGGCTAGTAGTTCGATCCCAGTCCCAGCTATCTAGTCCCTTCATTGGTCGAACTGGAAAAATAGTGAGTCAAGCAATGAACTAGCCGTCCAGTGCCTCCGTTTGTGCGCATTATAATCCTAGAGTATTCCCATCATCGCCTCGTTTAAAACCTCCTCGAGAAAATCCAATTGGGACAAAACTCGAGTGAGGGAAAAAGAGTGCGCCTTTTGGGACCTCATCCTTTCAAAGTTGAAGTACATGAGGTGTGTAATATTCCAGTTGTTTCTAGTGTGAATGACCCTTTGTTTGCTGCTACTGTGATTTTGTAAGGGTCGTCCCAGCTTGTTCCTAGTTTGTCGTCCCGTGGGTCTTAGTTTGCTTGTGTTTTAGCTTTAAGCATGTAGTCCCCGACTTTGAGTGGCATAATATTTTCCCTTTTGTTATAGTAGTGTTCTGCTTGTTACTCTTGGGCGACCATTCTCACGTAGGCCATATCTCTTTGTTCCCTGACTTCGTTGAGTTTCTGCCTTCTACTATCATCGTTCTAGGGTCCGCTTTAACGGAAATATCTTAGGATGGTCTCCCCGACCTCGACCAATATTAGTGTATCAGTCCCATAGACTAACGAGTATGGCGTTTCCCCAGTGCTTATTTTTGGCATTGTTCGGTAGGCCTAGAGTACTTCTGGTAATATTTCCGACCACAGTCCCTTGGCGTCTTGAAGTTTCTTCTTCATGATGTTCAGTATTGACTTATTAGAGGATTTCGCTTGCCCGTTGCCCGCGGGGTAGTAAGACGTTGAGAGTATCCTTTTGATGTACCATTTTTCAAAAAAAATTGGCGACCTTTTTTCCTGCAAATTGACGTCTGTTATCGCAGCTAATTTCTTTGGGGATACAGAAACGACATATGATGTTTTTCCATATGAAGACGATCACTTCATGTTCGCGTATTTGGGCGAATGCTCCTGCTTCCACCCATTTAGAGAAATAATCAGTTAAAACCAAGAGAAATCGTACCTTATCTCGTCCTGCCGGGAGGGAGCCCATGATGTCCATTCCCCATTTGATGAACGACCAAGGGGAAGTTACTGAGTGTAGGTGTTCTCCTGCTTGGTGGATAATTAGGGCATACTTCTGGCATTGTTCGCATTTTACATGAAATCTGCGATATCTTTTTTCACGGTGGGCCAGTAATACCCCGCTCGTATGAGGCACCTAACCGAAGCTCAATTACCGGAGTGAGCTCCACAGTGGCATTCGTGTACTTTTTCAAGGACGCGCCGCGTCTGATTTGGGCTTAAGTAGTTCACCAGAGGGCCGTCATATGTCCTTTTATATAGGTCGTTGTGAATGATGATGTATCTGGCCGCTTGCATTCACAACTTCTTGGCGTCTTTTTCATTGTTGGGAAGTACGATGTCCTGCAAATATGTAATAATACAGTTGCGCCGGTCCCAAGTCAGGTTTATGGTTCTTACCTCGATTTGGTCCATCGACGAGTTAAGGATGTGGACCACATTTTGGTTTCCAGTTGTAATGTTTTTGGTAGCTGCTGCTAATTTGGCGAGTCCGTCCGCCTCAATGTTCTATGCTCGGGGAATCTGGTCGACCTGACATTCGTCGAACTCGGAGTAGTAGTTTGCAGACTTCTGTCTGGTATTTTTGTAACCTCTTCTCCTTGATTTGGAAAGTCCCTGTGACTTGGTTGACCACGAGCTGAGTATCGCACCGCAAACTTAGCCATTTCGCCTTGTATTTGAGTGCTAGTATTAGTCTATTATTTTCTTGGACCAGGACTGCGCTCACAACTACTTCGTACACGACAAAGTAGACGAGGAGGGGATGTCCCGGTTGTGGTTTAGAGAGCAACGATGGTGAGGACAATTACACCTTTAACTCCTTCAAGGCTTGGATGCACTCAGGGGTCCATTGGACTCCGTTCTCCTTTTTGATCCGCCGAAGAAGTTATGGCACCTATAGGAGGACGTGAGATGAACCTCAAGAGGGGGGCGATATGGTTAGTCAACCTCTTGACCTGCTTTTGGTCAAGTGCTCTGGTATCCCTTAGATGGCCTTGATTTGGTCGAGATTGACCTCGATACCCCGTTGCGACACTAGGAAACCGAAGAATTTCCCTGAGGCCACGCCAAATGCACATTTTTTGAGGTTTGGTTTCATGTCGTATTGCCTAAGTATGCCAAAGTCTTCTCTTAAGTGGTCGATGGGATCTTCTTTCCTTTTATATTTGACCAGCATATCGTCGATGTATACTTCCGTTGTTTTTCCGAGTTGTTCTTTGAACATCTTCGTCACCAACCTTTGGTAAGTTGCCCCCGTATTTTTCAATTCGAAAGGCATAACCCTGTAGCAGTACGTCCCCTGGTGGGTGATGAAGGTGGTCTTTTCCTGGTCCTTCTCCTCCATAAGGATCTGGTTGTAGCCCAAGTAGGCATCCAAGAAGCTTAGCAACTCGTGCCCCGCTATCACGTCGATGAGTTGGTTGATATGATGTAATGCAAATGAATCCTTGGGGAAATATTTGTTTAGGTCGGTGAAATCTACGCACATCCACCATTTGCCGTTTTACTTTTTCACCATGACTGCGTGGGCGACCCGTTGGGGGTACTTCGACTCTCAGATTAATCCATTTTCCAATAAATTTTCCACTTCTTCGCGCACTCCGTCATTGATTGCAGCGTTGAACTTACGTCGAACCTGCCTCACCGGGGGGTAGAGTAGATCGACGTTTAATTTGTGTGTGGCGATCTCCTTTGGGATACCTGACATATCTGCATGGCTAAAAGAAAACAAGTCCACGTTATTAGTTAAAAATTCACGAAACTTACTGGTTGTTGAAGTTTGCAGCTGATGTAAGCATTCTTGTTGTGGTCTTTGTTGTCTACTTGGACGGGGTCGAGGTCCTCTATGGTCGATCCTGCGGCCTTGACTGTGTCGGGGTCTTTGATGACGTCTTCGTTGTCATCTCTTGCCAACCTCAAACCTGTTGATTGCTATGCCTCTTTCTCTCTATCCCATATTTGCTGGGTGGCTGTGCAGTCTAAGGCGATGCGGTAGAACAATGATATGTGTGTTGCTCCCCGCGTATGCTGAATATGCCCGATGAAGTTGGAAATTTGATGACTTGGTACAAAATTGAGGGTATAGATCTCATGGTGTGTATCCATGGTCTCCCTATTATGGTGTTGTATTTCGTGTCCTGGTCTATGATGTGGAATGTGGTCTCCATAGTGACACCACCCGCCATGATGGGGAGTGTGATCTGGCAAGATGTTTGCTCAACTGCATTGTTAAAGCTTGTTAGTGTGATGCATTTTGGTACTATCTTGTCCTCGAGTTTCATTTCTGAGAGTACTCGAGGATGAATAATACACGTGCCACTCCCATCAACTACCATAATCCGTCTTACGTCGGTATCTAAAATTTGTAAAGTAATAACGAGAGCGCTATAGTGAGGGAATGCCAAAACGTTGGTATCTGACTTATCGAAGATGACACTTTCTTCGAGTTCATCATACCGTTCGTGGGTGATCGACCGTTTGAGCTTGTGAGTTATGGTGAACTTCACATTGTTGATGGAATCACCGTCCCCTCCACCGATGATCATGTGGATGGTACGACCTAGCTAGGGCGGATTTGGCGGCCATTGATGTTGTTCGCGTCCTCTGGCAAAGTAGGTCCGTCCCCGATCGCTCAGCAATTCTTTGTGGTATCCTTATCGTATCATGTTTACGACCTCTTATCTTAGGGCAATGCAATCTTCGGTTCCGTGTTCTCGCTCATGATGAAACTTGCAGAGGGCGTCTGATTTTCTAGTATTCGGGTCTGATCTCATCTTTTGCGGCCGCTTAACTTTTGGTCCGAGCTTCTCTAAGGTGTAGACAATCTTTGTAGGTAATATGCAGAAATTGTGAGCAGATAGTAAAGGGGGCATACCTCTCTCATTTCGGTGAGTCCTTGTTCTTAATCGGGACGGGCCTTCGTCGTGACGGAATGAGGGTGCAGTGGTAGTTTTGACATATGGGAGATGTCGTTCCCGGTTTGGCCGTAAGGCCACAGGATCTCTTCTGATATCATTTCTTCGATCTTTTCTGGACTCTGGTTGTACCGAGGTCAATCGATGGGTCAACCTGTTGAGGTCGTCCTCGTCTGCTCGTACTTCGGCATGATATGCATTATGTAGTTCGTCCCAAGTCATTAGGGGATACTTCTTAAGCCGACTCACTAATTTTTTTATCGCCCTTGAACCATTTCTACTTAGCCCATTTTGAAAAGAAGCTACCACAATTCCTTCTGATACATAGGGTAAGGTCATTCTTACTCAGTTAAAACGGGCGAGGAAGTCCCTCAGTACTTCTCCCGGGGATTGTTTGATAGCAAAGATGTCATTCATTCTTGCCTCGGCCTTTTTGGCCTCGGCATGGGCTGTCACGAACTTATCAGCCATTTCCTCAAAGGTTTCGATGGAACGTGCAGGCAGTTGCGGGTACCAGGTTAACGCACCTCCCGTGAGTATTTCGCCAAATTTCTTTAGTAGAATAGAGGATACTTGTTCCTTGGCGAGGTCATTTCCTTTCACGGCGGTGACGTAATGGGTCACATGATTCTCGGGGTCGGTTGTGCCATCATATATTTTCATATAAGGCGGAATTTCAAAGGTCTTTGGTATGGCATGTGGGGAAGCACTATCACTGTACGGCTGCTCGACGAACTGACCAACATCTCTCTTCGGAAACAACTTGGGAGCGCCTGGTACTTTATCGACCCTTTCTTGGTGTTATCTCATTTGGTCTCGAAGTGCCTTGTTCTCACTTTCCATTTCCTCCACCATTTCAGAATTTTTGTGAGAGCGTCGTCGCCTGCATAAGTAAACAACATTGTGAGTAATACCCACAATCTTTAATTCCCCACAATTCCTTCTGATACATAGGGTAAGGTCATTCTTACTCAGTTAAAACGGGCGAGGAAGTCCCTCAGTACTTCTCCCGGGGATTGTTTGATAGCAAAGATGTCATTCATTCTTGCCTCGGCCTTTTTGGCCTCGGCATGGGTTGTCACGAACTTATCGGCCATTTCCTCAAAGGTTTCGATGGAACGTGCAGGCAGTTGCGGGTACCAGGTTAACGCACCTCCCGTGAGGATTTCGCCAAATTTCTTTAGTAGAATAGAGGATACTTGTTCCTTGGCGAGGTCATTTCCTTTCACGGCGGTGACGTAATGGGTCACATGATTCTCGGGGTTGGTTGTGCCATCATATATTTTCAGATAAGGCGGCATTTCAAAGGTCTTTGGTATGGCATGTGGGGCAGTGCTATCACTGTACGGCTGCTCGACGAACTAACCAACATCTCTCTTCGGCAACAACTTGGGAGCGCCTGGTATTTTATCGACCCTTTCTTGATGTTCTCTCATTTGGTCTCGAAGTGCCTTGTTCTCACTTTCCATTTCCTCCACCTTTTCAGAATTACTGTGAGAGCGTCGTCGCCTGCATAAGTTAACAACATTGTGGGTAATACCTGTCATCGTGGGCGGAGGAGGTTGATCATGTTGCTCGTCCACTGGTGGTGCAGCACAGGTTCTCGCATTTACTGCGGCCGCGTCCTGAACGACCTTATGGAGGACGTCGGTCAATGTATCAGTTAGCCAGGACTCAAGGAACTTCTTTATTGATGGTGGTGTCTCCTCCCCCACGGATGTGGAAGCTTTCTTGCCAAGGGATTTTGTGATGTTGCGGGGGGGAGGGGGGTGATCCACCTCATCTAGGAGAGGCATTGGGCGTTGTGTCCCCGTCTACTGCTTCAGAGCTTTCATGGATGATGTTCATGAGGTTCGTTGGGAGGTCACTCATTATTCTCGTTATTTCTTTTTTGTTACCTGCCATGTTAGATCTATGCATGTAGGGAGAAAAAGGTTCTTATTTTTTTTTAGTAACCAGTGTCGATTGTAGATCTAGAAGAAACTAAAAGACTTAACTAGAAAACCCCCATAGACGGCGCCAAATTGTTTGAACAAAAAGTGTAACTTCGGTTAAACCATTAAATTTATATAATAATGTGTTAAATCTAGTTAAGGTTAATAACTCTAGATGCAAATCCCGACGACGTGCAGAAGATGGGGACAAATCCCGTAAATGATTGATGACAATATGTGCGAAATACTCTTAAACCATGAACATTAAAAGAGATATAACTAACAACAAATGGAATTTAAGTAAATAAGGAGAATGATTCACCCAATAATGGATGGATTATGCGAATATTTCTCCCGACAATGATGAGTGACAGAAAGATCAAAGATTTGTATGAACGATCCTCGGATCTGGTGGAAAGATGGGGAATAATATGAGCAAGAACCTTTATCAAAAGCTAATCTTTGTATTTTTATAAGAGAGGCGGAATCTTCTTCTTAAAGTGTTCTTATCAAATGAATATTACATGTCTTTCTTCCTTTTTCTTTTTCCCTTATATATTCAACTCATATTCCTAGTAAACCTTAATAGTACAAATGTAAGGAATATTCAATAGAATATTCTCTCTAATATCCTATTCTGAAAACTAGTCGTTATTTGTCCTTTACGAAGTGCTTGACCTCAATCATGGTTGACACCTCGGCCACGAGTTTTGCTGCCTTCTGGTCGACCTCGACCAATTCTTCCTTAATGCCATATTAGGCCAAATAGCCTTAGGGCAGATTTTTGCACATACAAGTCATAAGTCTTTTGATGTAAACCTCTTTTTTTTGCACAGTGTAAACATCTTTGCAATCTAAAAGTTACTTTAGTTATATTTTTTCCAATCGTTGTTTGGTACATGCATTAAGCTCAATTATTCTGAATTCTTAGACGCATAAACCTATTAAAGGAAAGTCTCGGGGGATTTGCAGTCGTACCCTATATTTGTGCCACATTTTACCCTGTACCCTATTTATAAAAAATATTGATTTGACATCTAGCTGACAAAAAATCCGTAATAATATGAAACTTACACCCCTGATACATCGTGTGATCTGCAACCTCATTCATGAAAAAAGATCTCCTACTCTCCTCTCAGCAGCGTTATCAAACAAACAAAAACTTCATGCTAATGTGACATGGAGTTGTTTCATGTTGAAGCTAAAACTTCATGCTAATATAGCATGAAGTTGTTTTACATTGAAGCTAAAACTTCATGTTAATGCATGTTGAAGTTATTTATCATGTAGTCTACATTTTGTCATGAGTGCTGAAGTTATTTAGTTCATTTGCTAAAACTTCAGTCTAAACATGCTGAAATTATTTAGTTCATTTGCGAAAACTTCAGACTAAACATGCTTAAGTTTTTGTCTTGTGGTATGTAATTTTGTAATGAGTTTTTGCTAATGCATGTTGAAGTTGTTTAGTTCATTTGCTAGAACTTTAGACTAAACATGCTTAAGTTATTTAGTTTATTTGCGAAAACTTCAGACTAAACATGCTTAAGTTTTTGTCTTGCAGTATATAATTTTCTAATAAGTTTTTGCTAATGCATGCTGAAGCTATTTAGTTCATGTGCTAAAACTTCAGACTAAACATGCTTAAGTTATTTAGTTCATTATGCTTAAGTTATTTAGTTCATTTGTTAAAACTTCAGACTAAACATGCTTAAGTTATTTAGTTCATTTTGCTTAAGTTATTTAGTTCATTTGCTAAAACTTCATACTAAACATGCTTAAGTTATTTAGTTCATTTGCTAAAACTTCAGACTAAACATGCTTATGTTATTTAGTTCATTTGCTAAAACTTCTGACTAAACATGCTTAGGTTATTTAGTTCATTTACTAAAACTTCATGCCAAAACATGCTGAAGTTTTGTCCTGCAGTCTACAGTTTTGTCAATCGTCTTGAAGGGCAAAATCGTCTATTTAAAATGTTTTTAACAAAAAAAAGAGTACGAATACAAACGGAAAAACAAAACGGGTATAAGTTAAAAGGGGGTGACCAAATAAGGCGCCCCATGCTATTTTTACGAAAGTCTCCTACCAGCATTTTTGCTATTCCGAGGGTTCGAAACTTAAATCTTGATTAAGGGGAGAAATCATATCGATTCCATCACAATTCTTTGTGATAAGTTACTTAAAAACTAATTTACAATTAATTTATCATAAAATGATAAATTGTTAGCCTAAAAAGGGACTTTAAGTGCTAAAAACATATACACGCCAATTTTCAATTGAACCTCTCTCTCTCCAAAATAGTTGAAGATCAGGAATTTATTACACAAGCTCCCCTCAATCCTTAAATTGTTTAGGAGCCCGTTTGGACATAAATTTTGTTTCTCTTTTTCAAAAAAATTCACTTTTTAGAAATAAGCGGTTGTTCATAAAATTTTCAATTTTCACTTGAAGATACATTTTGAAAATTTTCGAAAATTTGAAAAAATCTAAAAAGTTGTTTTTCAAAATTTCCACTCAGATCACTCACAAAACTTTAAAAACAATCCAGACTGAATTTATGTCCAAACACAACTCTAAATTTCAAATATCATTTTCACTTAAAAAACAAATTCACCGTTTTTTTGAATTTTACAATTCTTATATCCAAACGCATACTAAACCATTTTGAGATCCAATTTGGTTCCTTTTAGAAAGTTCGTATCAAAATCTAATCTAATTAGAATCCATAAGGAAACTATTTAAAAAATCGTATTTATTTATTCTATTTTAAACTATGAGGAAAATTCATCCTATATTTTTTCGAGATTATTCTAGCAAATAGTAGAATGATGGCTAGAGAACTATACGAGCAATCTACTCAATTTTAGTATATATTTTCGCGATCAATGATTGAATCATGCAAACTTGAAATGTCTCTTTTTAGAAAAAGAGAGAAAAAAGGAGTATCAAACGAAAGGAAGATGTTAAGGTCGGGTATTAGGGTTGTAGGTTAGGAGGTAGTCGAGCTTTTCCTTAGTTCATTTTTTTGTTAGGCTAGTTTGGTAGGGATTTTGTCTGTGAGCGCTAGTGACGATGTTGTGTCCTAATACTCTTTCGTTTGTCATAGAACCGAGTTTATTTGATGGTTACCGCTTTTGCTTTGCACCTATTTTCTGGCTTTCATGATGTTGTTATTATTTTTATGGTATATGACTGTGGTACTAATATTGTCCCTTTTCTTTTCTTGAGCTGAGGGTCTTTCGGAAACAGTCTCTCTATCTCTCGGGATAGGGGTAAGGTTGCATACTCACGACCTCACTAGTGAGATTTTACTGGGTCGTTGTTGTTACAAAGGAGACCCTCATTTAGTTTGAATGGTGGTGATTCATACGGATGACATGTGCGACAAGACTTACCTAGCGCGATTTACATAGTGCACAGGGCTATAACAGTTATTGTAGCGACTGCAAGTTTGGAGGAGGGCAGCGGGGGTGGGGGGGGGGAGGGGAGACAGAGAAATATAAAGTGAATATAACTGAAATGGCAAACGTAATTAACTGCCAATTGAATTTCTAACACATATACTGGAACAAAACTCTCAACTGTTTCAGATAAAAGGTACACTCCAAATATTAAAATGATAACTCTTCAGCTTTTCCCTCAATTCCCTTCTCTTCAAAACCCTAACTTGACCTCAAAGAATCCAAATTTCCCACTTTCTAAATTCAACCCTTTATCCAAAACCTTCCATTTCAATGACACCCATTCCAATTTTTTCATAAAAACTCACAAGATTCTAACTTTCAAGCAATTTAGATGTAGCAAATCTCAAAATCAGAGCTTTATATGTAAAGGGGTCAAAAAAGATTCAAATGAAGAGACTTCAAAGGCAGTTTTGGACCGCGGCGGCAGTGGTGGCGACGGCGGTGGAGGTGGTGGTGGAGATGATGAGCAAAATGGGGTTTTGCCAGAATGGCTGAATTTTAGTCCAGATGATGTAAAAACGGTGTTTTTAGCAGTGGCTGTATCACTTGCATTTAGGTCCTTTGTTGCTGAGCCAAGGTTTATACCTTCTTTGTCCATGTATCCCACGTTTGATATTGGAGATAGAATTGTAGCTGAAAAGGTAATTTTGTTGTTTTTTTATTTACTACTTTGTGTTTGTTAATTTTCCGAACCAAACTTGTTTGGGACTAGACGTAATAGTTGTTATATATGTTTGTGAATTTGTTCCTCTTGTTGTTGATGAAGTTGAACTTTGCAAGTGTAGTCGGTCTCAAGTCCGGATAAAGGAGGAGGGTTAAGCTAGGTTGAATGCTAGTGTAAAAATGGTTTAGCTATGATGAATCATCCAAATGGATATAGATGAATCATATAAGCTAATCCCAAGTAGTTTGGGATTGAGGTATAATGGATATATAAGCAGGGGCGGCGATCCATCTTGATGACGAATTCCAAGATAACAAGAAATCGAAATTAATCGTTCGATGTCTGCTCGTTCTCCCTCTTCAATTCCCAATGAACAACATGATGGCGGATTTATTGTGCAATATATGGGTCATGTGGACCCGTGGTCTTTCTGCCAAAGTAGGTATACATATTATCTAAAATTGATATGATATTATCTCCGGGCCCTATGCTCCAAAAGGTTAATTGGTGCACTTGGTTGACAACAACAACAACAGGTCCGGTGTAATTTCACAAGTGGTGTCTGGGTAGGGTAGTATGTACGCAGACCTTATCCCTACCTTCAAGAAGGCAGAGAGGTTGTTTCCGAAAGACCCTCGGCTTAGTACATGGTTGAATGCTGAGTTATGTACGTAAAGGAATTAGGCTCAATTTCCACTTAATACAATTTTTCTCCTTTTTAGTGGTGCACTCATGTTGTAGATATTCTAGATCCGCCTCTGTATATAAAGGGTGTTAATAAAGTTGGTCACTTTTTTTTTAATTAACTATGGTGTTCGGGCAACATGTGCTCACCTCGAATATTCATTAGGTACTTGCTACCTCCCAAATTGCAAGTATCGGTTAACTCTGCAGGTTAAAGTTAGGCAGATGAAAAAAAATCACCTAATATTTTTTGATCCCTGCAGTCATTTGAACCTGGTTTCCAAGGTTCGCAACACTTCACTGACAATTAAGCCACGCCCTTGGGTTGGAACATTGTTTGCTGAATATTTCTTTCTGATTTGACTGTTGACAGTTGTTTTAGGTAAGTTTTATGTTGGAGACAAATTGAACTATAGGAGATAGGATGGTTGCGGAATTTATGTGTAATACCCCGGATTTTAGACAGAGTCTCACATCGGCAAAATACAATAGGGATGCTCGGTATATAAGTTAACAAGCGTTAGACCCTAGTGACGCGTTTTAAACCCGTGAGGGCCCAGGCCCAGAGCGGATAATATCACTAGCGGGCTGGGCTGTTACAGATTCAACTGAGTTTAAGCAAATCCCGGTTAGGCGGTGTAAAGTTCAGTGCTGAGTCTAGGCGAATCCCATTCGGTGGGGCAAACCTCAACGAGGACGCTGAGGCCATAAGACGGGGTGTAATACACCAGACTTTAGACAGAGTCTCACATCGGCAAAACACAAGAGGGATGTCGGATATATAAGTTAACAAGCCTTAGACTATAGTGACGCGTTTTAAACTCGTGAGAGTCTAGGCCCAGAACGGATAATATCACTAGCGGGCTGGGCTACATTTTGCTTATGTTGCTCGCTACTGAGAATCTTAATGTTGCGTTTGAAATAAAAATGTCAGTATAAGTATAAACATTGAAACGTGGAGTAGTTGGACTTTAAATTTGTTAGAGGTCAGTTTGCTATTATTTCAGTTGTAAATGCATCAAAATACCTTTTACTAGGTGTCTGAATAGTTTTAGATGGCTACCTGCAAATTGCATCTGAAATCCTTTTCTATTATACAATATTTGAAGTTGGTCGCATTGTGTTGCAATCATCTTAAGACAATTATTTGTGCTATGGTGTTCGCTCCATGTGTATTATTTAGAAAAAATAAGGCGGATCAATTATTTCAAAAGCATTGTTGTTTGTAACTATGTTGATCTTGTGATTTACAGGTCAGTTACTATTTCAGAAAGCCCTGTCCCAACGACATAGTAATATTCAAAAGTCCTCCAGTCCTTCAGGAAGTAGGATACACAGACGACGATGTCTTCATTAAGAGGATTATTGCAAAGGAAGGTGATACTGTCGAGGTGAGTTCACTAGATAATAGAAGCAGAAAATACTATTTTTCAATTGCTGTGAACTTGAACTGGTTAATTATGATTGATCACTTGGGATTTCATTGCCACCACCAGTATTGTCTAAGGCGTGCTTAAGCCCTGAAGAGAGACTCAAAACATGTTGAGCGCTTCGCCTCGCTTTGTGGGCGCTTTAGTGTCGCATCATGGCTCTAAGGCATATTTTTCCATGCCAATGAGTGTAATCTTGAAAATGCGACATTAAACGTTTAATATTTCACTTTATCGTAATTTTTTTGTTCAATTTTTTAGTCCATATATTTGTTATCCATGCTTATAATTATTAGTCTTGGACTACATATACATATTTGTATTTTTTCTCCGGTTGCGCCTTTTTTCACCAAAGCTCACGCTTTATTTGCGCTTTGCGCTTAAAGCCCCAGCGGATCTTAGAGTTTTTTTGCGCTTTTCGCCTTTGATAACACTGGCCACCACTAGTTCCGTTGCATTGAGTTTCTTTTCGCTCCTAAATGGATATAGAAGCAACTGAATTCAAGTCTTTGCTCTTTTAGGAGAATTCCTAGTGAATTTGCATATAAATTGATATTCACTTTGGACCCCCAATTGCGATACATAAAAGCGTCTCATGTGCCAATTATTATTACAGTGTTCTCTATCATAGAATTCGGACTTCTGGGTAAACCTGGCGGTTTAGGCGTCTTATTACTCCTGTCCATTTCAATCACAAATTCGAAGTCCACCTCTCTTTTCTTGTCTCAACCTCAGATAGTGTCTGTCGAGGGTCTATTGAAAATAACCTCTCTACCTGTTAGGTAGGGGGTAAGATCTGCGTACAAACTACCCTCCCCAGACCTCACCTGGTGGGAAAATGCTGGGTTTGTTGTTGTTGTAACCTCATATAGTGTCTACTTCGCTCCAATGGAAAAGTCTATTAATAGGAGTACTTTAAAGAAGAAACTATATTGAATCCTCTTTTAGACTTTCCAATGTAACTTTTCTTTTTTCCTTCTTAAACAACCAAAATATAACTCAGAATTAAAAACCTTTTTTCCCATTTGATTATTCACCTTGTCACTTTCTTCTTAATGATTTCGTCAAATCAAAACTCTGAAAATTAATTTTAGGGAGTAAAAGATTTACTAGTTAGCCTATCAGTTGTGTTTCCTTTAGGTTTATTATGGAAAAGGAATGTTTGAGGGGAGTTGTCACTACTTGTCGCCACTACTCCTTCTTATCTTTTCTTCAGCTCAGGTCTATCGGAAACATCCTCTCTCCCCCTTTTCAGGTTAGGGGTGAGGTTGTGTACGTCCCACCCTCCCCAGACCCCACTTGTGCAAGCAATATAAACGAAATATTTTGGTTATTCTTGTTAGTGCAGGTTCATGAAGGAAAGCTGATTGTAAATGGCGTTGTGAGAAATGAAGATTTTCTCCTCGAGGCGCCCAAATACGAAATGACACCAGTGGTATGTTCTGCCAATTCACCTAACTCAGCAATCAGCTTCCCTCCGATTCTTCTCCTTATGTATTGGCTCGTCGAGATTTGACTAATACTTAAAGCCTAAAACCGTCAAATTTGACCAAAATGTGTTGTTTAATTTCCATTTAGTTTGAGAAGAATGGCCACTGTTTTCATATTCATTTCGTACTGCAGCGTGTACCTGAGAATTCAGTTTTCGTGATGGGTGATAATCGGAATAACAGCTATGATTCGCACGTGTGGTGAGTTTTCCTCTCTTTGAAACCATCGCGTAAACTGCTTAGATTCATTAAACATGTTCATCTTAAGCCATCAATCTTATTTAAAACAGGGGACCGCTACCTGCAAAGAACATAATAGGCAGATCAATATTTCGGTATTGGCCTCCAACAAGAATTGGCGGGACAGTTCTTCCTCAAGGTTGTGCTGTCGACAAACAGGAGAATAGTTTAGCACCTCAATAACTTATTTATTTTGCCTGAAAACTAAAGCCACAACTCTGTTTCTAGAATTGACATGGAAATGTAAACAAAGTTATTTATTCAATTTAGTGCACTGCAATTACTGCAGAGCTGATAACATGTCTAGTTTGAGGTAGATGTAATGTATATTAGCAGGCATTTGACTCAGTGCTCGTTTCTAATAATATCTCCTTCAATTTTTTAAATAGTACCCCCTCCGTTCCAGTTTATGTGAACCTATTTCTTTTTTGGTCTGTTCCAAAAAGAATGACCCCTTTTTAAATTTGGAAACAATTTAGTGTAACCTTCCAATTTTACCCTTTGGTAATATATATATATGTATGTATGTATATTTTTAAAAGGAGAGGAAAAAACACTCTCCTTTAAGCCAAGTGACAACCTTAAAATTAGCCACATGTAACATATTAATTAATAACTAATTCAGCCATATGGCATAACAAAAGACATATGTAACTTATTTCTTAATTAATTAATAATAAATACCTAAATGAAAATATTCAAAATTTCACTATTTAATACTTAAAAATATTATTAATAAATCCAAATAATTTAATAATTTAGAGTATTAATTTAAAATAAAACAAAATAAATTTTTATATCAAGATTAAGAAATCATGCATTGATCTATATTATATTAAAGGATATAAATGGATAATGATATCAAATAAAGCGGAAATATATGAGGCTACATGAAAACATGAAATACTATATATATTAGGTAACGTAATAGCAATAACTAAAAATTTAAAAATAATGAATATTAGAAATAGACGTGAAAGTTGATTTGAAATTGAGATTAGATTAAAATTATGTATATTTATATATTATTAATAGGAGAGAAAAAAGACAAATGAAGTGGCGCCCTTAAATTAGCCACATGTAATGTAACATATTAACTAACCAAACATTAAGATTAAAAAAACTAAAAAGCATCTAGAGAGCGAAACTCCAGCTTCTCCCTTTGTCTCAATATTACCAAGAAAAGCAACGTTCTTATAACGGTCAACTTAGGCATAATGCAATCAATCCCACCATCGGGAAAGTGCTAGGCCCACCGCCTAATCATGCTCCAAATCAGCTTCTGCTATACCCAAATGGGCTTACGCCGGTCATTGGACCTTCAATGATAGGTGATAATCAATTTAATTATGCAGCAAGACTCGGAGGTTTCAGCATCAATGGCAACACATCTAAGAAGAAGAACCATCTCAAACATAGACTTTACGAGAAATGTGTTGGTTGAAATGTGTTTGTCTCTCACCATTGTGGACATATTTCCAAGAACTAGACCATCTATTGAGCGGATTCGAGCTGAATTTCTTAGAACGGTACCTCTCAAAGGTGCCATCAAAATAGGAGCTTACAATCTCAAAAATGTTTTCACACAAGTGTCTATGGCAGAACTACTCTGATAATTAGCGGTATGCAAATGAAGTTGCAGAAATGGACTACGGATTTTAAGCCTGGAATTGAGACTAATGTGACCCCAGTTTGGACAAATTTACTGAATCTCAGCTGCATTTCTTTGAATAGGCGGCTCTATGTCGTATTGTGGAGCCAACTGTATTCCAATCATATGTGACAAATTTACCTTATCGAAATCTAGACCTACTACAACAAAAATCAAGGTTGAAATTGACATTATTCTCAATGAGGAAGGCCAGAAGGAAACTGTTATTCAAAAGGTTGAGTATGAAACTATTCCTGAATATTATTGTCATTGCAGAATGCAGGGTCATAGTGATATAAAATATGGTATTCTTGATCCTGAGTTGAGGCAACCTCCAGCAAAATATGAAAACCAAGTTAATAATACATCTATCCTAGAGAACAAGATCATGGAAGTTCTAGGGGGAAAGGTCAACAATAAAATGGAAATTGATAAAACGGCTAGTTCTAGTGGGCCAACAAAGAACAAGGTTTAGCTTCTATGGAAGTAGAGAATGTGGATAAAGAGGAAGAGTGGACTACTGTGACAAATAACAAAGGAAAGACAGGTTCACAAGGATACTGATGAAATTATTGTGTCTGCTTCAGGAGAAATAAAAGTTACCAGGGAGTTGCCATCAGTCAACGAGCATATCACAATCACTTCATTGAGGAAACAGAAACATCGAGGTAATGAAGGGCTCCATGTGATCCAACCTTAGAACATTAGGATGATTAAAAGATCAAGTTGTTAAAACATTGTACCCAATTGAAGCTCAGACAGTACAAAAGCAGAGAAAGAAATAGTGCACAGACAAGCAATCCGCTGTCAGCGAAAAAAGGACCGCTGCAGCGTAATGGTCACCGCTGACAGCGGAATTAGGGGGACCAGACTACCCCTTCTCTGATTCTTCAAAACACTGTCCGCGAAAAATTGGGCCACCACAACGTTTGGCCACCGCTGACAGCGGAATTTTGGCCGCTGAAGCGGAAACTGAAGATACCTGAGCATGAACTTATCTGAACATGAGAAGCGCGGACCGCAAAATTTTGTTCGCTGCAGCTGAAATAGTACCGTTGTCAGCGGATTTTTGGCCGCTGCAGCGGAATCCTAGAGTTTAACAAAGGTGAAAATTGAGGACTCCGCTGTCAGTGGAATTTTGAAACGCTGCAGCGGAGTTCTACAGCGAACGCGCACTGAGGGCTAGAATTAAACTTAGGGTTCTACAAATTTTTCAAACTTTAAACATGGAACACAATTATGAAGAACCTATACCCAAATAGATGCCCAAAAATCATTACCCCACAATTGTAGCACACATTGATGATTTATTTTTGCAATTAGGGTTCCACTAACTCTAAATAAAGAAGAATAAAATAAAGACACGCTAAAACACACTAAAACTAAGAACAAATGTTAAACTAGAAAAACAAATCATGAGAACATAGCAGTAGTAGATGAAGATGTAGGATGCAAAGAGGTGAAAAACTAGGGCTTTGGATAAACAGTAAAAAGAAAGAGCAGTAACTGTGTTGGGGAGGTTAGTAAATGAGCGAAAAGGGTAAAAGAAGGGGGTCCTTCAGTATTTATACTAAGGAAATGGGACCCCAACCGACCTACCTAGCGCAGCAGCGGATTTTTACCGCTGACCGCGCTTTTGTGCTTTTGGAACTGCTGGGCCTTGGCCTTCACCGCTGTCAGCGGAATTTTGCCGTTGCTGCGGTATGCAACCGCTAACAGCGGAAAAGTGTTCGCTGCAGCGGTGTGGAGATTCAGAGAGCATGTATTTTTGGCCATATTAGACCGCTGTCAGCGGTCATATTTCGCTACAGCGTTTGGTCACCGCTGTCAGCGGATTTGTGACCGCTGCAGCAAAATTTTCTAGCTTGCTCAATTTTCAGATTTGATCCAACACTGCATCCATCAAGTCCTACATCAACTTCACAACAGGTTAGCTCACAAAAAATTATATCCTACAAAAACAACCAAAAAGAAAGAAAAGAAAACACTTGGGTTTCCTCCCAAGAAGCGCCTGATTTAACGTCGCGGCACGACGCATGTTACCATATTCAAAGGAATTTCAGCAAATCCACCACGTGAATATCTTCAAATTTACCCAAATAATGCTTGACCCGGTGCCCATTCACACGAAAAATCTCCCCATTCTTGTTTTTGAGATCAAGAGCACCAAAGGGTGTAACCAATACCACTTCAAACGGACCACTCCACTTGGACTTGAGTTTGCCCGGGAAAAGACGAAACCTTGAATTGGAGAGAAGCACCAAGCTCCTACTTTGAACTCCCTGTCCTTGGCATATTTGTCGTGCAAATACTTTATTTTCTCTTTGTACAAAAAAGAGCTAGCATATGCATGGAATCTAAACTCATCTAGCTCATTAAGGTGATCAACTCTAAGATTTGCAGTTGTATCCCAATCCAAGTTCAACTTCTTTAATGCCCGTAGTGCCTTGTGCTCCAATTCCACTGGTAGATGACATGTTTTGCCATGCACCAACCGGTATGGAGACATACGGATTGGGGTTTTGAAGGCAGCCTTGTACCCCCAAAGAGCATCATCAAGCTTCCTAGACCAATCGGTCCTATTTGCATTCACGGTCTTGGCCAAAATATTCTTGATTTCTCGATTAGACACTTCAACTTGACCACTAGCTTGAGGATGGTACGGAGTGGACACTTTATGATTGACTCC
>ML296669.1:159464-196843 GCA_005239495.1 Nicotiana undulata
CCCCCCCCCCCCCCCCGTCACTGATGATGGCACGAGGTGTCCCAAATCTTGTGAAAATATTCTTCTTTAGAAAACCAACCACACTAGGGGCCTCATTGTTGGGTAGAGCCACGGATTCAACCCATTTCGAGACATAGTCCACCGCCACGAGTATATAGGTGTTTCCATATGAGCTAACAAAGGAGCCCATACAATCAATACCCCACACATCGAAAATATCTACCTCAAGGATTGTAGCGAGAGGCATTTCATATTTTTTAATTAGACTCCCATTCTTTGGCATTCATCACATCACATCGTTTGACCAATTCACTAGCATCCTTGTACAAAGTAGGACAAAAGAAACCACAACTCAAAACCTTCGAAGCGGTATGTGCCCCTCCATGATGACCACCATAAGGTAAGGAGTGGCAAGATTCAAGAATTGACACTTGCTCGTTTTCGGGGACGCAACGCCTAATGACACCATCATTGCATAACAAATACGGCTCACCCCAATAATAATCCAAATTGTCCCGTCTAAGCTTCTTCCTTTGGTTAGAAGAGATCTCCAACGGGACAACACCGGTGACAATATAGTTGGCGATGTCCGCGAACCATGGCATAAATATACCTAAAGGATCATCCATATATACCTGTATTGATTGAAACACACAAATTAGCAAAAAGAAGGAAAGAAAAACACTTTACACCACTACTCAAATAGATAGTCAACACCGTTATAACTCCCCGACAACGGCGCCAAAAAGTGATCGTCGCCCACCTATACCACTAAAGAGTAGCAAGGAAGGGTTCGAAGCAGCTTTTACCCGAACGGGTCGGGATCGATGTCCACGGAGAGTTATGTATATGGGGGTTGAGTTTCTAATTGACCTAGTGGTGTGTCATGTTCGTAATTACACTTCTCATCATAAAGGTTTTGTAATTATACTAATGTTTTAAACTAAAAGAGGCTATTATCTAGCTAGCTATGATCTTTTTGTGGATTTTCTCGATTAATAAAAAGCACTAGGACTGCAACTTACTCCTAGGCGAGTGACTAATGGGGTCTACAATCGAGGATAACCTTGTGAATTGTGGGTGAATGGCATAACCTCATGCTAATTTTCTCACCCAATACCTCTCGGTAATTTGGGTGACTTTTCCCGAATTGGCCTTCTCAAGCACAATTGGGTGTTTCAATAAATCAAATGAAATGGCTCAAGTCGAGTGTATCTATCTCTAGCATCCACCCTTTTACTGGGGCTATCAATCTCTTGAGCTCACCCCAATACCTTGTTAGCCTAATTACCTAGACTTGGGTCATCTTTCTCAAGAGTAACCCTAGTCATGAAGGCATGAAATATTATTTGCAACCACTAAATCTGAGAATTATGCATAAATTAGACTAAAAAGCAAACACCCATACACAAAATTATCCTAAAATGGAAGACCCATTAGTTACCCACACTAGGGTTGGGTCACAACCCTAGCTTAAGGGTCTAGCTACTCATAATTGAAGAAGAAACTAAAATAGATGATGAATATGAACTCATAAATGTAAATTACAAGATAGAAATTGAAGAACTATTGTAAGAACTAGGCTAAAATTACTCAAAATAGTCAAAATATTCTATTCACATGTTCCTCCTAACAGCTGATACCCTAAAAATGAGAAAAAGATGTATTTATACTAGGCTGAAAATACTGGACAAAATTTCCCCTACGGAGATTTCGCTCCCAGCGTATTTCTGAGCGTTGCGACGGATTAGCTTCCGCTACAGCGGAATAATGGCCGTTGCAGCGGTCTTGGACCTTGAAGACTCTCTGATTATCCATTCCGTGCCCAGCAAAATACTGAAGCGCTGCAGCAGTGGCTAAAATGTGACAACGGAAAAGTGTCGCTGATCGCAAAATAATGAAACCCAGTCTGGCTGACTCTCTGAAGTTTAGAAAAATTCTCCCAGCGTAATATTGGACACTGCAGCGGAAAAAATGGAGCGGTGGGCAGTGCCTCAAAAAATCATCTCTCTGAAGTTTGGCAGCGGTGCAACAGTTGAAAATCCACTGTAGCGAAGTGACAAACGCTGCAGCGGAATAGTGAACGCTACAGCGATTTTGTTGGGTAATGAGACAATGCAAGTTTTGCTCCTTTTTGAGTTCTTTTAGATCAATATTCACAATTCAACTCAATTCCTGCAATTTGAACAACTTGCATCAAAATGTGGGAGTATTTTAGTCAAATAGTTCTCGAAACCTAAGAGAATGGGAGTAAATAGTAAGCACAAATCACTAGTTATCAGAGCGGCTCAAAACTCCCAAACAACAATACAATATTTCCCTTGTTTGCTTACAAGAACCTAAAGTCAAGGTGATTAGAATGAATTAATACATGAGGCAACTTGGGATGTATAACCGTTATTCTAATATCAACAAAAAAATCTGGATATTTTGGTCTAATGAATTTGATGTTGACATTGTCAAGGACACTGATCAGCTAGCTACCTGCAAGATTAGCTACAATGTTACTAGTACTGAGTTTCGTCTCACTTCTGTGTATGCTAAATGTAGATCTATTTTGAGAAAACAATTGTGGGCTGATTTGGTTAATTTCGTTGGTTCCCTCAATGGACCTTGGGCAGTTATAGGTGATTTTAATGTTATCTATTATCCCGAGGAAAAACAATTGAGGGATTCCACGCAGAATTGACAAAAGCTTTGGCTTTATGGAATGCTTATCATATTGGGGTTTACTGGATGCCTTGGTAATATTGTTACTTGGTTCAAAAATAGAGTGTCTCCTGGAAGAGGTTGGATAGGATGGTGAACAACTCTGAGAGGTTTAGCATATTCGATAGAACCACTGTTACTCATCTGGCCAATGTTTGTTCTGATCATGTTCCTTTTTTGGTTCAAATATTTCAAATTTCTCAGTTTCCGGACAAATTATGTTGACTTTCTTAATGTGGTTAAAAGCACATGGCAAGAAGAGTGTAAAGAAATTCATTATGGATCCTACATCAGAAGCTGAAGAAGGATGCATTTAGACTTAACTCTTGGTCCAGAGAGGCTTATGGAGATATTCATGAAGAACCTAAAAGATTGGAATTAGAAGTCGCCAATCTTGAAATTCTTACCATAAATGACAACAGTGATGCCAGTAGAAAAAATTTGAACAAAATCAGAGCTGACTACATTAGATACTTCAAAATCCCGGACTCTATTTTAAGGCAAAAAGCCAGAGTAAAATGGCTAAGTGCTGGGGATTCTAACACTGCTTATTTTTACAATGTTATCGAAGATAAGAGAAGGAGGTTGAATATCAACAAAATACAAAATGAACATTACCAATGGGTGGAAGGGACTAAAGATGTCTGAAAAGCTGTAGTGAGATATTTTCAAGGACTCTTTTCTAAGAAAGATGATCAGAATGATTTCTTTGATTTGGATGTCATAGAACCTTCTATCTCCGAGGATGTTAACTCTAAATTAACTACATTACCTACTGAGGAGGAATTGAAAGCTTGTGTCCTTTCTATGGAACCAGAAAATTTTCTTGGACCTGATGGTCCATTATTGCTTCAGATATTGTTCAAGCCTTCATTTCTATTTTCTGTGGAGCTAATTTTCCTAAGTGGTTTACACATACTTGCATAGTCATTCTTCCCAAAGTCCCTTCTCCCCCAGCATTTTAACGATATAAGACTCATTAACCCATGCAACGTTATTAGTAAACTTTTTTCTAAGTTACTTAACTCCAGGTTGAGCATTATTTTACCCGATTGATCAATTTGGTGTTGGATTTTGGTAAATTTGGATTGGTTGGACTCGTGGTTGAATGAGTCCTATAATTAATCATCTTACCGCAGTTGATGATATCATTCTCTTTTCTAATTGTTGCAAGAAATCATTAGGACTAATTGAGACTCATACAGATTATGAAAGAATTTTAGGTCAACTGGTGAACAAGCAAAAATCTTGTACTATTCTAACTCCAAATGCTCAACCAGATGAAATTTCCTGGGTGGAAGGCATCACTGGGAGCACAAAGCCTTCCATATCAAATATCTAGGATGTCCACTATCTTCTAAGAATTGCTAACCAAGGTCATCAACAAAATTTCAGGATGGCCCACTAATTTTCTTTCCTCTGGAGGCAGACCAGTGCTGAGCAGACATGTTCTTTTGGCACCGGAATTTCCCATCACTTCCCAGACCGGCTGAATCGGGTTAAACTGGGCTGTTAGTAAGCCAGCCCGATCAACACCTCTGGTCCGTAAAAGTGAGGGTGTAGAGATAAAATCTCCAACCTAGATGTAAGACATGTTTAACTGCCTTCCCCTTGATATCTATTTGCTCATTAGACATTCTATTAATTTATCAAATAATACTTATTTGTAATTTTGCATAAAATATTTAATCTACATCCGTATTAATATTACAAGCTTCCGTTGAATATAGTGAAAATGGCTGTGTCAACCTAATATAATTGACATCCATAACTTTAAATAGTTTATTATTTTGACATTACTACAAAAAATTATGACCTTCTTACGTCCATCTGATCCTCAACCAAGTTCCATTTGTTAAGATTTCAGACACAAACGATAGAAAACAAATCCTACTATAAAGTTTGTACAAGTGGAAGATGACAAAGATGTTTCGTCAATCTCGAGCTAAAGAAAAATTAAGTACTGCTTAAAATTTATTTCAAGATTAAAATTGATTTGACTAAAGATTCTCAAATTTATTTTAAAAATTTTGATTCGAGTAAGTTTAGTTTGAAAATGAAAATACATATTTCAATTTTTTTTAAATATGAAGTGTGATTTAAATCACAAATAACCAACAATAGATGCGATGCAGTGAAAGACGATGCGGACTATGTGGCCGGTGACATAAAAGATATGCCTGCAGCTAGCCACTCCGCTTTCAAATGAGATTAAAGCGTGACCTAGAAAACGGAAACAGAGACCTAGGTTCTCATCGAACGAGAAGTTCGAAAATGGAGATCAGGTTCGGCACAAAATCATAAAGGTTTGAGGACCCATTGGTCAAAGGAAAGGGAAGGTCCTGCTTCCGGGATGGAGCCGTATAACAAGAGAGTGTCACGTACTTCCAGAAAGGAGTTCCCTATTTCCAGCTTTATAAAGTAAAGTCTCAGTGCGGTGCCTGTTGTAAGGTTAGGAAAGCCATTATGAAATCCTAATATGATTATTATTATGACGAATATAGTCCTAAATAAAAATAAATTTAGTACAAAATTATTATAAAGTAGCACTGTTGTAAAATAATAAATATTGAACTTTAATAAAATACAAAAATTTAGGGTCAATTTTTAAAAGTTACAAAAATATATAAAATTTTGGGCCAAAACAAATTGTTAAGCTGGTGACAAAAAACTTTAAGGGCATCAGTTCTCCAAGGTTATAGCATCAATGAAAAATTCAGACGCAAATTACCCATTTACGATATAATAAGATTCATCATTTGCCCTATAAAAAACTTAATTCTACAAAAATAAATAAAAAAAAGGACAATTAAAAGGAGGTTAATTAAAGATCAGAACCTGTCGGGATTCACTCTTTACATCATAATAATGTATTCAGCGGATTGACAGACATGAATTATATCATCACTTCTTTCCTCCTCAATAAATAATTGTTGTAAAATAATTTAAAAACTAAATTAATAAATATTAAGCACTAAATTCAAATGTACTGAAATTTAATAGTTATAAATATTAAAATTGTACAAAACATTCTAAGTGCTCAGAACTTCTTAGAGGTTAGTGTAAACCATCACAGACCAAAGTCTCCGACACAAAAAAATTTCATCACAGCACCACAAAAGTAAAAATAAAACATTTTTGAATAAATTAACTATAAAATAACAAATTTAACACTTGTAACGATGGAATAGTTACACATATCGATCAAAAATCATATTTTTGGCTATTATTTTTTAAAGCAGCTATACTGCATTAAAAAAATTAAATATAAGAATTTAAAATTGGAGGACTCAGTTTATGGGTGGTGATATATCAGAATGGTCGTCAAGGTAGTTTTTAAATACCATTACGACGAACGAGACCAATTGATATGAGTCGTCATTGTCCATTAATTATTTAAATAGCAAAAAATTAACAAAAAATTACCTAATTAAAAAAATCAATTTTTTTTTTAATATTTAACATTTTATTTAATCCAAGTGAAACTAATGAATTGAGCCATCAGATAGGAGCGAAAGACTAAAAAAGAAGTTTTAAAATCATAATAGATTTCATTTGAACTATGCTTCTAATCATCATATGACCCAATAATAATATGAAATAAAAAGGATTAAAGTGAAAAATTAAAAAAAAAAATATTGGCCTCATAGAGAAGATTAGGTTAACAACATGATAAAAATTCAGACATATGCTTGTCTATAAAAGAATTTTAATCATTGGCCACAAAATGATATTAATACAAATAAATTTTAAGAAATTCATAGCTAGAAAAATAAATGTAGAAGGAGCAGAGCTTACAAATGGAGGAACTGAAACTGTAAAACCCTAGAGATCAGAAGAGAGAATGATAAAAAATCGGGAAGGAAGTTGCTTTATATAGAGAAGAATGAAGGGGGCTAGGGTTTTATGCTTAGGTTTTGGAGAGAGGTTTTGCTGGATTGGGCCGCTAACAAAAATTGCAATGGTAATGGGCTAACGGTACTTTACTTGAAATTTTTAGGGTTAATTGCGGTGGATTACACATACGAATTTTTACATTTCTACACAGAGAAATTTTTACATTTCTATGCCATACCATTTATATACATTTTAGGGGTTTTAATGGTATTAATTAACTCTACCATATATTTCCCCTCCCCCGATATTTCTCTCTCCAAATCTTACACCCTCACCCATGTATCACCCTACTATACCCACGATTTCCTTATCAAACTCCCATTATTTTCTCTGCTAAAATCAGAGAAAAATCCTAACCCCCACCATTAATGCCTAATATCAAGCTCTGTCGTCTACAACCAGTCAAAATTTCAACCATTTTTCAAACTTCATCTCAATGAAGAAGAGCAAAGCTTCAAAGAACAGCCCTAAAAAGCTAAAGAAGCAGATATTTCTTCTTTCGATTTAGGTGTATTATCACCATATTCACCGAAAAAGCATGAAAAATCTGCTCATGCAAGTGAAGAGAAGAAGCATAATTTTTCCCTCGACAAGTTAGAGCAGAAGTTAGAACTAAACAAAAACATGATTTTGATGCTGGTGAATCTTCGAGGCAAATCAAACCAGCGAAAAGGAAAGGAAAAGAAATAGAGGTTAATGATGATTTTGTAGAAGATGTACCTGTCATTAAACCTTCAAAGAAAGCTAAAGTGTTTCCCACTGCAAAAATTTCAAAAAAGAAGAAAACTCCAAAAAAAGCTCCTACTGTTAAATCTCCTAAAAATATTCAACAACACTCATTGGTGAAGGTATTTCATTTGTTTTAATTCCTAAAAATCTCCATAATTTGTGGTTTTTCTGATTTTTAGATTATTTGTCTTCATTTTGAAGATTAGTTGTAACTTTATAAATCTGTTTAAAATTGTAGATATATTGTAAAAAATTGTAGATATATTATTTTTTATTTTTAAATATATTATGTATTTGTATATATTCTGTATTACAAATGTAGATATTTTTTATATATATTGAAGCATTGTATTAATAAGAGATTATTTATATTTTGTGCAGATTGACATTTTTTTGCACCTCATAATGTTGATTATGGGGTCCTTAGGTTTCAGACATTATGTGACCCTGTTGTTCCTAGCCAAATTAAAGAGTTATTGTCTCCGAATTGTCTAAAGTTATTCAAGAAGACATGTTTTGGTTACTTACTGTCATTTCCTAATTTATGTATGCAAAACCAAGTTATTCATCTTCTTATAAAGTATGAATTGAATGCATCTGATGCTTCCTATTTTACAACTGAGTAAAAGGGTCAGAGGTTAAATTTTGGACTGAGAGAGTTTGTTTTAATAACTGGTTTTAGATGTTATACCGAGGTGACAGACTCTAGTTACACTAGGGATTATGACAGTAAGATAACGAGGAGTTCCAAACAAGGTAAAAGTGGAGAAGACATACCTAAAACAGATTGTAACCAACAAAAACTGGGTAAATGATGAGGATGCAGTAAAGTTATGTATTCCATATCTCATAAATTCTTCATTTGTCCTTCAGACAAAGATCATATTGGGTTGGTAGATCATTTTAGGTTTTATTTGGTGGATTCCGGACAGTATGCGTCATACGCATGGGTATTCAGTCTTACAGACAGTTGATTGAATCAGTTAGACACAGGCTAAATCATTTTGTTCATTCTTATCGCATTCGAGGATCCCCACTAGCCTTGCAAGTATGGTTGTATGAGTGTTGTTCCACCGTCAACACTGATATAGCTATAAGAGTTGCTAATTCAACCCCACGCGTACTTAACTGGTCAGCTACCAAGGACAAGATATGATTAGCTGCAATTGAAGAGAAATGGTCAAACCTGAATGGATCAAGGTAAATGGTTCTTATTTATGTTCTATACAACTTAATACAACTTATCTACAATTTGTATACAAATTCTGCCTTAATCAAACTAATTTATTTTTTTTCTCATTCAATTCACCAACATAACTAAATCACCTGAAGAGCTTTATGTGATGTCCTTGCCTGATAAAGTTAAGTACATAATTGAAGAAGTTGAACATATTTTTTAGGATCCAAAAGTTGTTGCTCCTCCATTCGAACCCAAAGAATCAATTGAAAAAGAGGAAAAGAAGTCTATTTCTAAACAAATTAGAAAAGTAAAAAGAGGTCTTAAGAAGGTAACATGTATACATAATATTGCATCTGTTCTTTAATGTATGTTAAGCCATATTTTGAAGTTAACTCTCTATATTTTTAATATGTAGGTTGATTTAGAGATTGCATCTTTTAGGAAAGATGTATTTGAAGAACTAGGTAGCCTTCGTGTGCTAATAAATGAGTCAGTCAAGGTTGTATTGCAGGTGATAAATAGTCGAAATGATAATGTTGATGCAAAGGTAATATTTGAAATTTACTCATTTAACAAAACTATTTATGTCACCTCTAAAATATATATACTAACTAATATAAAACTTTGCTGGGAGTTCAACCAAAAATTCTGACCAACCAAAAGACAAGGACAATCAACAATTTAAGTTCACCAGCGGAGAACCAGTACATGCCAGCACCAGCAAAACATGTATATACAAAATACCTCCACTTTATCTACAAATTATCTACAAGTTATCTACAATATTTCTTCAAAATATATACAATATATTTACATTATCTCTACAATATATACAATTAGATACAATATATTTACCCAGATCTACAGATTTATGTAGATCTCTATAATACACCTACATATCTCCTAAAACTATCAAGCCACTACTATCTATAATAATTCAAAAAATTTAATGAAAAAACAGAACATGTTGAAGTTGCAGTTGATGAAGAAAATCTTTCAGCACGTGTTGATTAAAGTGCAGTTGATGAAGAAAATGCAGGTATGAAATTGTATTCAGAGATGTTTGTTTTCTATTTCAATTTTTTTTACCATTCTATTAAGCTAAATATACCATTCTATTAGGTGTGAGGGAAGATATGCATGCACAATCTCCAATTCACGGAGTCACAGTAGCAGTTCAAAGAGAACAACAGAATGAGGAAGATGTCAATGTAGGTGAAGAAGCAGATTATGTGAATGTAGGTGATTCATCAGACTCCAGAGGTGAGAAGAAGGAGGTTACACTTGATGATTTTGAGATGCCTGATAACTTCTCCCAGTTGGTTAAGCTCGGCGAGCCTAACCAAGATGAGACAACACATGTGCATCAAGGTAGAACAAGGCAGACTGGAAAGCATGCTCGATCACCATTTATCCCTTTATACAGTTCTGGTGGAAGCACCTCGGTTGGACCTCAAATTTTTCACCTAAAGCACCCATTTACTAGTATTATTGGTCAAGATGTCGATCCTGAATAAGTGGTTATACCAAGGTACCGACACAAGTTCAAATAGGTTAGTTTACACAATTTGACACTTTGATTCCTGTATTCATCTTTTACATATCCACTTCATTCAATAATTTTATTTTAATTTCTATTTGTTTAAATAGGAGGAATGCTCCGTATTCTATAAAGGACAACCAAAATAAGCCATGGTTTGATCTTGGAGTGGAAAATGTTGACAAGAAGGAGTGGTTCTTTTCCTTGGCACACCCCGGACAAGTCCTCAACGACTCGGTAAACTCTTACTCAAAATATGTAGTTATTTTGTTGATTTTTTTATATATATACAACACTGTTATAGTACCATCTACAATATATGTAGTTATTGGGTGGGTATATTGTAGATGTTTTGTAGATAAGGTTAATGAGTGTTAATAACACACGGAATTGTAGGTATATTGTAGATGTACTGTAGATAATGTTAACGAATGTATAATAACACACAGACTTGTACGTATTTTGTATATAAATTGTAGATACTTTGTAATCATGATGAAACACTGATGCAATTGTAGTTTTTCTGTGGATATTCTATAGATAATCTATAATACTGATTTTAAACAAATGTTATTGTAGTTATTTTGTAGATTTGTTGTAGATAATTTGTAATAATCAATAGAATAAATGCAATATGTTTTGTTGCATCACATTGATGTTATAATGTATTATTTGAGGAAAAGAGGAAAGTATGGCCCCCACAACAAGATAAGGTTTACTACCACATATTGTATGTTCAAGACTAGGATTGAACAAATTTATGATAAGTTCCACAATTCTTCTCAAGAAAAGAAGTTTGTTGTTGTCAAACCCTAGGACGTTGTATCATAATACATATTGGGGTACAGGTTACTCGCAAATGTTGCATGAGATCAAGTTGATTATGTGATCGTGCCCGTCAACATTGTAGAAAAATATCACTGGGTGTTGGTTATTTTTGACATTGCAGACATGGTACTTTATGCGTATGATTCTATGGTCTCTTCACGCAATCACCCTATTGTTGAATCTTGTGTCGACAAGTTTTCTGTTATTATCCCTCTATACTTTTCATGCACCGGCTTTTATGGCAAGCATAAAGAAATCAACTTCAAGAATACAAAAACATACATTGAGAAAGCTGTTACCGACCCTCTTGACATTCAGTGGATCGTCGGAGAGATACCACAACAAAAAGAAGGACCACTATGACAAAAATATTCTTTCTTTTTATCCATTTAACATATTATTTTTTGTTCATTGTTTGATAAATATTGACACTTTTTTTATTTTTTCAGCAATTGTGGTGTAGATGTTGCTGCCTTTGCAGAGTATGCGAGCATTGAAGACTTATCAGTTCCTGCGGAAGATCTTTCTGATATTGATCAACATCGTAGACACTATGGAGCGCTACTGTGAGACTATGCTAGAAAGAAGCAGGAGTATGGTGCAATTAGTGAAAATGAGGTGACAGACAGATTGGCAAGGAGAAAAGGTGCACCGGTTGTGAATGAGAAAACACGAGTCCAGAGGAACAAGAATTAGTTGCAATGTTTTGTATGAAACATGTAGTAAAATTATTTAGTTGCTGCTAGTTTTGTAGAAAGTTGGTAGACAAGTTTATGAACAATTGTGTTTTAACTGTAGCAGACTTGCGCTACAATTATTTTAGCCTTTTTTTTCTTATCCAGTATAGTAGTTCAAATGGAAAAATTCGGTTGATTTTACCCTCACTTGTTGAATGTAAACAGTACTTGATCTTCATTATTTTAGCATATAAATCCTTTCAACTGAATTATTATCTAGTTATTCTGTCAACTCTAGATTATGTAGTTATTTTGTAGTTTTTTTTGGTTTTTATATAGATAACTTGTAAAAATCATTAACAATACATTTTATTAATTTTATATTTATTTGTTGAATGTAAACAATACTTGATCTTTATTATTTTAGCATATAACTCCTTCCCAACGGAATTATAATCTAATTATTCTGTCAACTCCAGATATTGTAGTTTTTTTGTAAACAATCATTAACAATACATTTTGTTGATTTTATTTTAATTTTGTTGAATGTAAACAGTACTTGATCTCCATTATTTTAGTATATAACTCCTTTCCAACTGAATTATAATCTAGTTATTCTGTCAACTCCAGATATTGTAGTTTTTTTGTGAAAAAATGTAAACAATTATTAACAACTATGTAAAGGATGCTAGAGATAGTAAAAAAGTTGTAGATTATATATATAAAAATCATTCATAAAACAATCAAGCTATGAAAGTATTAACTCAATATAGAAAATGTTTAAACAAAAAAATTTTCAAACTAACTACATTAAGAGCTGAAAACACCTCAACGATTACACATCAAAAATATATTCTCCTGAACTCATCAACAATTTTTATGAAAAATTTCTGTTTACTACATAAAATTTTATTTCTTTTTTGGAGCATTCTTGCAAGATCTTTTGTTATGCCTTTCTACTCCGCAGTTGTCACATGAAACCTTGTACTTCTTTGAATTTACTTCATCATATGTTTTGTATCTTTCTTTTTGAGGTCTTCATGGTTGTCTTTTGCCTCCTGAATGTGGATTTACTACTTTTTCAGTTATATGTTGTGGCACATTCCATTTGCTTTCATCAGGCAGGGAATTTACTGGTATTTCATAAGTACGCAATATGTTCTCCCTTGTGTAATACGGCGAACAATAGTTTTCACAAGACTCACTCTTGTGCCTTAAAGCAGCTAAAACATGCGCACAAGGAAGTTCATCAAGCTGGAATTTCCCACAACTACAACTCTTGTTTTCAAGACAAACAATGAAGCGCCTCACACCATCTATCATTGTATGTATATGATCTGTTGAAGCCCTCACCTACAATTATATTACAAACAAAAAATAAAGTATCTACAGTCAGTACAAAATATCTACAAAATATCTACAAATTATCTACAGGGGATTTTAATATTTTATTTTGATGCAACAAATAAACAGATCTTACTCTAAGCTTATGCGACAATGTTCTGTTGTCCTCCAATTCTTTGTTGATTTTTTTCCCAAGGTATGTGAAGGTACCCATTGCTTTCAATAATTTTTCATTAGTACACCATTCAAGAAGAGTCCTCATATACTCTAATAGTTCTACTATCGGCAACTCTCTTGCATCTTTTGTTACCGCATTCAACGACTCTGCAATATTTGATGTCATAATCCAAGTTCTGTTCACCGTAGCATGTACTCGTGACCATCTATGATAGCCAATATCATATAAGTATGATTTAACACGCGGGTCCATCTCTTCAATCTTTGACATCCTTTCATTAATTCATCAAGCGTGTATGATCGTCCCGTGGTAAAGTACAATTCGCTTAACTTTAGATGACCCTTCTTGAACTTTGCCCTTATATTTGTCTAAATATGCCACATGCAAGAATAATGCGGCATGTCGGGATAAACAATAGATGTTGACTTCAAGATACTCTCATTCTGATCTGAAACAACACATATTTGATTTTTCACCATATGCATGTTTGAATTGTTCAAAAAACCACTTCCATGATGCGTCATTTTCTAAATCAACAACAACATATGCCAATGGTAATATGATACCTACATTATGTGTCAGAAAATAATTAATTGACAGCTTGAAAAATGCAGAGAAAGATATATACATACAAACTATAATATATCTACAAAATATCTACAATTTATATACACAAAACAGACAAGTTACAATATATCTATAATATATCTACAAAATATCTACCTGCTGCATCCATTGTACTAGATGTTAGCATTATTCTCCTGTATGTTGACTTTAAGAAGGTCTTATCAACTACTACAACTGGCCTACAATATTCCCATCCACTGATTGACGTACAAATCACAACAAATGCATAAAAGAAGCAGTCATCGTCGGTCTTCTTCAATTTAACTACAGACCCCGAATAAATCTTCTCCAGAATATAAAAATAACTAGGCAATTTGCTGTAGGAGTCAGCAGGATGATCAAAAACTCCAAAGCCTTTTCCTTTGTTCTCCAAGCTTGCATGTATGTTAAGTTCACACCATGTTCAAACAACATATCAGTTTGTATGTCCTTTGGTGTGTAAATTGTCTTAGGATCAACATATTTTGGAATAACCATGCTACCAACTACCATGGCAGTAGGTTTGCCTTGTATGAATGTATTGTCCATCAAAAAACATGTGTGCAAGCTGTTGAATTTTCTAACCTTGAACATTGCAGAGTCATTTATGTTAGTTGCCTTGAAGTGCCATGTACAATTTCACCAACACATATCAGCCAATAGCTACAAAATAAAATAATTTAAACACTGATATAAAAAATTTAGATTAAAAAAAAAACTATTGTAGCAGAAAAGATTATAGTAAACAATTTATATACAAAATAACTACAAACTATCAACAATATTGATAAACATTATCACAAGAAAAAATCGAAGAAGTAAAAATTTACAAATAAACTACACAAAAAAAAAAATGATTTTGACCATTCATATGTTCATACCTTCTAGCACTAGATCTTTTCACCCTAAATTGGAACTTGTGCATGACTGAATATTGATTCATTGCAGTTGCAATTGTTTGCTTGTCTTGGTATACTTGTCCTACTTCAACAACACTTGGTGTACTTTCTGTTATTATTATACTTTCATATTCCTCTATAGCCGGAGATGTTGGCATATCAATTAACTTTAGTGTTTCAGATGAACCTGCAAGAAAATAAAGATAAATACTGTTATGAATATTTGTTTGTAGATATTTTGTAGTTAATTTGTAGAAATATTGAAATTCTGTATTTCATATTGAGATTCAAATGATATGTAGGTTTATTGTAGAATAATTGTAGAAATATTGTAGATATTTTGAAATTCAATACTGATATATACATATATATATATATATACTTTGACATGTGTTTATTTTGTAGAAATATTATAGATAAATTGTAGGACAGTAATATACAACCAAAATTTGATAGTAATGTAACAACACAAACCTGCAAATGTGTTCGCATTGGTGATACTCAACCAAATTGAAATCGCGAACTGTTATACATAGCGGATATGATCCTAAGCTTTTGTTTTCCTTTTTCGTCTCCGTGTATACACGAACACCCATATCGTTCCTAATTTCCAATGGAGGACAATGTTCATTGACAATGTATTTGATTTCTATTATTTTTTCGGAAGTATCGATCATTAGATGCTCTGCTATTGTAGAAATCAATAGGCTATAACTCGCATCCTCACCGACTACAATTCCATCCCAATTCCCATTCAGTTGTAGCATAATTGAGATTTTCGACATAATTGCGTTTGTTGCAGAAGAATTGCAAATTTAGTCGCTTTTGATACGTGAAATCAGAAAAAATGGTGAAACAGAGTGTATCGCAAAAACAGAGTCGTAAAATTTGGAGAGAAACAACCGACAATTAAAGCAGCGTGATTTGCGTTTGAAAAATTCTGGAAGAATCTTTAATTCCCCAAAATTCGCGCGCCTATATAAGAAAGCCTACAGCTAAAAGGATTCTGTTTTTAATGAATTGTCTATATTTTGTAGAAAAACTATTAGCATGGCGGGTAATTAGCAAACTATGAACATTTTTCGTAATATAGTTTCTTATACGGTATAGGAACGAAAATTTCCCTTACACATATAGGGTGAAATTCAAAAGAAGAAATATATGTATAATTCGTGTTTAATATATGTATAATCGTGTATAATCAATGCATAATATGTGTAGGTGATTAGATAAAGTAAATATAAAATGTAAATCACAATAATAATATCTATATCGAAGTGTATATCACAATCTTAATTTTCTTTTTTATATCAAAATCTTATATTCCTTCTTTGTTATATTTAAAATATGAAAGTATAAATATAATTGTTTTCCATTTATTGTTGTGTTTATATCTAAGTATATAACACAAAAGTAATTGTGTTGTTTGTATATCACTATGTATAACACATCAAATAATGTGTATATCAAAATGTATATTTCACCTTTATTTTTCGTCTTTATATATATATTAAAATGTATATCAAAATTTTCTTTTTCTTTTTTGTATATTTCAGTGTACAATATATCTCATGTATATCAGTGATATCTCATGCATATCATGTGTATCTTTGTATATCCATGAAAATTTGTGTTATATATACGATATACAATGTGATATACACGTGCGTAAATAAAATTTGTGTTGTATACACGATATACAAAGTGATATACACAGACGGCCTTAGAAACTTGTGAGTGATATACACTGATGTACACGATATACAACCTGATATACACATGTGGTAGTTGGATTTTTATGTATGCTTTTTTACCTGAAACCAGTCTAAATCACTTCTAATCGTGCTCAAATTTTGTATATAGCCTCGTTTAGGTATTTTCAACAAATTGTAATCACACTCACTCGTTCAATCCAACCAAAAGAAAAGAAAGAAGAGAGAAGAGAAAACGAAGTTGAAATATATTTTTTCTCTCTTAGTTTTTGCTTCTAATTTTCTCTGATGTGAGATCAATCTTACCTTTTCATCCCACTGATTTATTTTGCATAATTTACAAGAATTTTTGCTAAACTATAGAGCGAAAGAGAAGAGATAGAAGAAGAAATACAAGGAGAGAAAGGAGGAGGGAAGCCAAAATAAGCGTGTAGTTTTTTTTTATTTAGAGAGAGAGAATATATAAGAGGGTAGTTTTTTTAGGATTGGCTATATAATGCTAATTATTTGGGGTTATCTTTGCAAAACTTAATATAAGGCTAAAATATTGCCAATTCATGTTATGTATTGTTATAGGATGCCAATTTTGCAATTCAAAAATAGCGAGATTTACATGTGATAATTGAAAAATAGCCACAATTTCAAAAGTAATCGAAATTTTGTCACTTTTCATATAAAGATAAATCTGAACGAAACATTGTTCAAAATCCGAAAAATATTCTAGCGTAATATACTGGTCCATCATAATATGCTGGAAGTTCATACACAGGTGCTCTAATCTCCAGTATATTATGCTAGAACTTTTCGAGTGTTGGAGATCCAACATATTATGCTGGAAGTTTATATACAGGTGCACCAATCTCCAGTATATTATGCTGGAACTTTTCAATCTCTTGTGTTCTTTGTTTACAGCGGGCCTAACTTAAATAGATAGGAATTCTTGCTTCTAGCTAGCTCAATCAGTACGCGCGCTGTAGTTTCATTCTTTCAATCTTTCCGGCAAGCACCCTCCACCCACTTTTATTTTTCTGTGTGCCCAAAAGCCAGCCCGCCCGATTTTTGAGACCTTTTATGATTCCCTCAACCATTCTCCGTGTTGGTAAAAATTGTTCACGTCCAACTGACGAGCAAAACTTGCATTGTAACGAGTCATGATGAACAATCACATATAACTTTAGTACATATTGTATCACTGCTTTGGTGTACAAATTGTTCATGAAATCCAAATAGAACGTCATGACTTGTATGTGTTGTAAATTAATAAGAACTCCTAATATTATCACCCGTGAGAAGCATAAACAACCACAACAATAACAACAACAACCCTGTAAATTTTCACAAATAGGGTATGAAGATGATAGTGTGTATGCAGACATTACCCCTAGCCCGGAGAGTAGAGAGGTTGTTTCCGAAAGACGAAAAGAGACAATATATCAGTACCATCAACAGAACCATAGGAATAATAGCAACACCAGAAAATAGATGAAAAATAATAACAAAAACCAGTGAATAAGGCCGCTGCTATGAAAAACAGAAGAATAGTGAGGAGATAACAATATTCGATAGCAGCTTAGAACAAAACCTTATCAGACTAGCCTCCCACCCGGTACGAAGTAGAAAAATGCTCAGTTACCTCCTAACCTACCACCCTAATGCTCGACCTCCACACCTTCCTATCAAGGGCCAAGTCCTCGGAAATATGAAGTCACGCCATGTCTGCTTGATCACCTCTCTCCAATACTTCTTAGGCCACCCTCTCTCTTCTCGAACCGCCAAAGCCAACCGCTCACACCTCCTGACCGGGGCACTTGGGATTCTCCTTCGCACGTGCCCGAACCATCTAAGCCTCGCTTCCCGCATCTTGTCATCCATAGGGGCCACACCCATCTTCACCCGAATATGTTCATTCCTAATCTTATCCATCATAGTGTGCCGGCATATCCACCTCAATATCTTCATTTCTACTACTTTCATCTTCTGGATATGTGAGTTCTTAACTGGCTAACCCTCTGCCCCATACGACAAATGATGATACAATAAGCTCTTCATCTCTAGCACCATTAATGGATCCTTACATCCCTTTTGGTAGTACAAATTGCATGGGCCACCCTATTTAGTCGCTCCATTTAACCTATACCCATATTTTTAAAATTATTTAACTTATACCCTAATTTTGACAACTTTAGACTCGTCGTTGCCTCCTCTTCTTCTCCTGCGATCTGTGCGCTCTATACTGAGTGATATTCATTTCTTGTCACAGGTTCAAGATAAAACATGAAACATTCAAATCGTGATTCGTGGGTGAACCTCGTTACCTATTCCTTAGGAGAAAGTGATGATGTACCAAGAGGGTTTCTGTCTCTTGCAAATAGTTGTAGTCATAGCACTAGCCTTGAAGTTTTCATGTTTGCACATGTAGATTCTCTTTCTCTTTCTACTTTTCAGCAATGTTATTCTGTTGCAAACAATTAGAAAGAGAGATATGACATCTCTAGATAAATTCTTTTACCATTTGTTTGTCTTATCAATTGTACAAATTTCCTTTGTCCCTGCTCATGAAACTTTTGAAGAGTCGTATGTTTGCTAATGGCAAAGGGGGATAATAATAAAGAAAATGAAGAACTTCAAACAAACTTTTGATTTTGTCTGAAGTTTGCACTGCAAACTAAAGAACTTCAGACTAATTTGTTTGAAGTTTGCACTACGAACTGAAGTTTCTTAGATTGCTTTTGCAAGTCAGTCCAAACTTCAGATGAAAATATCTGAAGTTTTACTTTGATAAGGTCTCACTTCACGCAAAAAATTCTGAAGTTCAAACTTCAGACATAAATTGTTGCTACTTCAGACCCCGCATGTCTGAAGTTACCCGAAAAGTGGTTACGCTTGCAATTTTTTTTGCAAAGTGAATATAAATTAAATGGTGACCCAAAAACTGGGTATAGATGCAAGTGCCCCTTTTGGTACTGTAAGTAGTTCTCAGGCCCAAATTTGTTTTTTCTTTTTGTTTAATTTTTTTTTTTAACGTGTTCTCATTTTTGTTCAAATTTTCCATATTGGTTCTCATTCGTTTTTGCGTTTTCCTCATTAATTACTTTGTAAGGAGGAGGAAGAAGAAGGTCTGCCAGATTCAGCAGGAGGAAAGAAGAAGTTTTGGCTGTGGGTTCGTTCTATCCATTTGATATGGTCATGTTATTCTTTCAACTTATCCTCTTATGAATTTTAATCTACGTTCATGCAATCTTTTTGGTACCAATTTTCTTGATCCCAAGGTCCCCATCCACGGCACTGGAATTTTGATTTTCATTTGAAACAAATTTGTTCCTCATTTGTTCTTTTAGCTCGAACCAACTCTTGCCATCAATGTTTTTCTTGGTATAAGTAGATAGCAGCAATATATTCCAACACGAACATTACAAAAACAAAAGATCCTTCTTTTCGCATCTCGCTTTTCTTTTGCTTTCCATATATATTGCCAAATATCTCTATAACAATCTCGTTTGTTCTGATATTTTTCGGCTGCTATAGTGAAGTGATATTATAGAAGACATATTATAACATAACTTAATAAACGGTTTCGAAAAAATATTTGACTTTTGTAGTAAATGATTGTTATATAGGGATGCTGATATAGAGGGATCAGACTGTAACTGGTTTCGAACAAAATTTGCTTCATGTGAATGATTGTTATATGGGGATGTTGTTATAAAGAGGTGTGATTGTAGTACCACTCTCGCCAACAAAACAATCTCTCTTCACTCATACAACTAAGGGTGCTTATCGGGTGAATAATTGCGCTTAACGGTTTGGCTTATCAATTATCAGATTCTAATGTAATAATCCGCTAGCCATCCAATAACGGGGGAATTGGTATCGAATTAACGATTATCAGACAGTTTATCGGCTAAACCAAATAAATCTTTTTTGAACAACTAATACCAAACAGCCAAATGCATAATTCAAACCATCTGTTAATTTTTGAACAATCAATACCATTAACATTGTCATCCACAAAGGTAATACTATGGCCCAAAGAAGAAGTCTATTCATGTCCACTCATAATTCATGAAACGTCATTAACTACAGACAATTCTATCATTCTATGTACAACTACTTATGCAACAATGTAGTAACAAGTTCATATATATTGGGGTAAAAATATAAATATAAAAATTCTTAACAAATTAACGGTTTACCCGATAAGAAAATTGAGTAATTCGCCCCCAAACCGTTAATTATAAAATCTCAATCCGTTCACCATCCATTACCCTGATATTCCGATACCAATAAGCCAATAAGCGTTCGGTTCGGTTAACAGTTTCAGTTCGGTTTTGAACGGCCCTACTTACAACTGGATGTCCCTTATAGCTCAATTCTCCCTTTTCATATGCAGCAGCTTACTAAATCGGAGATAGCGGTGCTGTTGTAAATTCGAGTATTATAGCACAGCACATTCAACATAACCTCAAAGTTAGGAGTTAAGCAAAAGGCGAGAAACCTATTAACTTAGAATTATCAACCAACTACATTTTCAAACCATTGCTACTTTCCTACATTGTACACTGCAGCAGTTGTAACGTAAGTGACCTGAATCTAACACCTCAAATATCAAGTCAATAAGAAAAAAAGAAAAAAAAACTTTCTTTTTGAAGAAGGGGAAAAAATTGTTCGCTAGGCACTTCCCAGATGACTGTCATCTTTACTCTCGGTTTCAGTATCACCTTCTGTCAACTTGAATAACTCCTGGTTCTAGCGTTGACAGTATCTGAGGCATTGACATGCCACCAGATACAACAATCTCTGCAAAGAGGAGAAAGGAGCATGTTGGAAAGTGCTTCAAGCGTAAGCATATAACTTGATCAGAAGGCTTGCCAGATGAGAACCCTCTAATTAGGAAGACGCAGATACTGGCAAAAGGTTCAAGCTTGTCCAACAAATCAATGCATCTGTTTTCAAGAGAATTTGACAATGAAAAGATATTTTACCTATTCCTTCACGGACTGACAAGTTTGGTCTAATAACATCTTTTGCATTGACCAGGAATATATCACCAATGTAAAGATGATTTGTAGGAACATACACACAGCATAGCTCTTCGTCTCCTGAATAGTTCTGGATTGGATGGTAAAACAGAGGAGCACACAAGTGAATTGAGAATATACATAATCTTTTCAAACTGCACGGATATAGGATTCTAATGCTATCCATGCCTACCAGGCAACTGGAAACTTGTGCATGGTGTAAACAAAAGATACAAATTAATTCTTATTTTTGAGAAATAAAAGAAAAGCAGGTAATCATTGGCATACCTGCAGGACAACAGACGAAGTAATGAACCCAAAGGCATATTCTCCAATGCGAGGATGCCTTATTATGGCAACCTCCTTGAAAGCTTGTGTATTCTGATCTGCAGTGATACAGGAGGTTATGTACCTATCATCACTCTACAACTGAAAGCTATTTCATGAAAATAGTATGAAACTGAAGATCCATAAAACATACCTGGAGATATGGCAGAACTAATTTGCTTTGAAGCATTATAGATATGCCGAACAAATGGCATTCTTTTGATGAACCACTCACCAAGATTCAAAACAGATGCCCCCAACCATGATGACATGAACACCCCAACCAAAAAAATGAAAGTGATTGAAGTCATAAATCCAAGACCTGATCAGAACAGCCATAGAAAAGGAGGTCATCTCCAAAGAAGAGTATTACCAACATGAGCAGCTAATATATCACAAGAAAAGATCCTTAACCTAACATGGCTGACATTTACATATGGTGCCATAAAACTACTTGCTAATTCATCTGGAACGCTTCTTCTTTCGCATATTAATGGATTCTATGTCCAAAAAGAGATAAAGGCCATAATAAAGTAAGTTGGTTGTGTCATGGGAAGGAGCAAATGCTTACCAAAAATATCAATTCCAAGATGAGCATAGATTGGAGAGAAAAAGCCATCCACGAAATGAATAAACCACCATGTTATGTAGAAAGTGACTGCTATAGGAAATAGGATAACACTGCAAAAAGATGTGCATGAGTAACAACTTGAAAAGTAAGGAGTAAAGCAGAGTCAGAGCGCCTACTTAATCACAGCTGACAGTGAAGACAAAGACGACAATTTATAAGCATATCCTGTTACTCTTTTCCCATGACACTCACAGGCAACAGAGTGGATTGTGGTTTAGTTCCTTCCTAATCAAGTTTATTTCAAAAACTTCCATCCCATGGATTCTTATTAGTAGAAGTTCATAGGTATTGCATAATCCAAGAAAGAAGAATAAAACAACAACAACTATGCCCCAGTCTCAAACAAGTTGGGGCAGGCGGCATGAATCCTTGTTCCTTTCATTTAGCTCAACTCGCATCAAAGCCAAGAAAGAAGAAAGCTCCTTTTGTTGTGATAGATATGATACGTAAAAGAACTTCTACTAACAGTCTTCCCCATCATCAGAGTTACCAACAAAAGAGGGTGATACCGACACAAGTAAAAAAAACTTCTAGTTTTGAATCCATTTTAACAGCTGATCTAAGGTCCTCACAAGTCACAACAACTCCGATGCTTTTTGATGTTCCAAGATTGCTGGTCTTAGTTCTGTTAGCCGAAAGACCATCCATTTCAATCTTTTGGAATAGAAGCTAGAAGGTGGGTAGCATACTCATCAAGGAACTAGAAAAGTAGAAACCCCTAACTCTTGTAACAGAAGCTAGAAGATGGGAACTAGAAGCCTGGATCAGTTCTGTAGGCCTTGACCTTTGCTTAACTAGTTCTTGTAAATCATTCTTGTCACACTTTGCTGCTTCTTCCTAAGCTTTATTTTCTAGAAGCAAGGAACCAGATAAAGAGATACAGCCTATATCTAGATCAAAGGGAAGATTGAAGAGAACCACTTTTACCATCCAGTCATGAATTTCTTAGAAGCCCAGCTCCTAACAACTTTAGAGAAAGTCTGCAGTTGCAAAAAATGTATACAGCTTTTGTCAGATGACGAAAAGAGAATTCAAGCTTAAAATATGAAAAGAGAAGGAACATGGTAGTATTCCCAGTGATCAGTCCACTCGCTATACAATTAAGCTCAAGAAATGAATAGCAAGCAATCTAAGTTATAAGCTACAAGACAGACTTTGGCACAGTCATACAGATTTTAGATTTGTGATGCAAGAGCATGTAAGAGAAGAAGAGAGAAGAGGAGAAGGAATCAGATGAGAAGTCGAGAAGAAGAGAGAGATAAGAAAAGTAAATGTCACACAGAGAGATGAAGAAAAGAGACCAGAAAGAACCTAAAGGATTGCTCCCAACAGCACATAAAACAGTAATGCAGAAGCCAAAAGGCCCTATGATTCACCTTACATTTATGTGCAAGCACAGAAGGTATGTGAACAGTTAATCAACTAATCAAGTATGGTACATGTGAAAAACTCTTTTGAGAAAGGGGGCTTATATCATTTTGATATAACACATTTTCCAGGATAGTTGATGGAATTCTTTTTGGGTATTTTAAAATGTTAAGAAAAACATTACGCACACAAGTTATATCCTTTAAGGGCTAGTATATTTTGTTTAGATAACCAAAGGGGCACCAGTATATCTTTTGCTATAATTATCTCTATTCCTACTCCATACCAATTACTTCCACCAATGTATAATCACTATTTTCATATTTGTTCCTCATTGCTCATAAGGATCACCAAGCATCACTCCCACGCTCCACCTGCCACCATCTGGTACTATTAGAAGCTACCAACTGTTTTACCCATCAAATATTATGTCACATTAAGCCTAAATCTATCGATCTAACACCCGTTCAAATGCAATCTAGCACAAAGACTATCACCAGATATAAAGGAATGTAGCATGCCATAGATGTTATACCATGCAATGATGACAAATAGGAATGCCACATCCATCACAATTCAAACGCATGAAAATCAAATTTCTTAAGAAGTGTAGGACATCCGAATATTACATTATAATTTTTACATAAAACCTAAGTCCAACCTACAATCACATGTAGATACACTCAAGAATCAACAAACATGTTATATAACAGCTAGTCGCGACGATCAAGTATAACACATAGGTAGTATAGAAAGAATAAAACATGATTGAGCACATGTCAACAACTAACAGGAGATAAATATGCAAAGCTTTTAAAGACATTTCTGCTTCGTATGCATAAACATCAATGCACAGCAGCATATGGATGCGGACATGGTGAACATGTCCTTTAATTAGTATATTATGCTACAAAGGTATTACATTGATATATTAATCTAATTTGTTCCACAATTTTCGATTAGGAGGAGAAAAAAGCACAACTTAAATCATTTAAGTGCAATAAAAGAGTGACTAAAAGCAGACAAGAAGAAGTTCAATTAATATGCATGACATCAAACTTTAACGCAGTTTCTCATTAACTAATTATGTTGAGTTCTTCTGAACTTCATAAATATTTTCCTTTCATACCACAAAATAAAATTTTACTTGGCAGGAAACAATAAATAAACAAACTGAAATTTAGCAAGCCAGACTTCAACCAAAATTTTCCGCAATCTCTATGATCAATTTCCAAACATAAGGGAAAATATTTTCTTCCATTTTTTGTAATGTAATTCGAATAATTTATTCCATTTGCCTAAGCCTTCCTCCGCACAGTTACCTCGTAACCATAGGCAGATCTAGGATTTGGACTTTATGGGTTCAGAATCCACTGACCATTTAAGTTACTGGGTTGAAATTTAATATTTGTACATATATCGTAAATTTCTTAACATATATATATATAGGGTTTGAACACCAAAGCTACTGAGTTCAACCGAATCCATAACTCACACGGTACATCCACCCTTGCATGGTACCTGTGCTAATGGGAGTTAGTAGGTGCCAGGTGGAATGGTACCAAGCTGGTCCGAACACCACAGATATAATAAATAAAATAAAAAATGTTTTCCCTTGGGGGAAAAGATAACAAAAAAAAGAAGCAAAAGTAACAAAATAGCCCCTTCTTCAAGCATTCCTCTTTCCCTAACCTTGAGCTCTTAATAAGTAAACAGCCAACATGACAATAAATTATGCTCATACAAAAGTCATCCAATCCTTCTATAAATACTTCAAAAAAATCCATTCTTAAACGCAACTTTAAACTCCTAATTTACACAATTAAAACATCAAAAATCACTACCACACTTAACAAAACCCTGATCCACCATTAAAAATCCAGTTAAGAGCTAATCGAAACACTAAAACCCTAGCGATGTTACCAATCAAAAAACAAAATATATGAATAAGAATAGTTTGGGAATTTACGGAATTAACCTCGCGGCCGGAGTGATGGTGAGTAGAGGAAGAGGAAGGCCTATTGGCGGAGTCATCGTCGACGGCGATAGCGGCGGCAGAGTGAGCCACCGGAATGAGAAGCTCACGATCTCTGCTAGAATTTGCCATTATTATCCCCAATTTCTCATCTCCCATTTACTTATAATAAAATTTCTTTTCTTTTTGCTATGAAATAATTGTGTACAGATTTTGTAAGTGTAACAGTTCTATTTAATCTAATTTTTTTAAAAATATTTATATTGCTTGGTGATAGAGGAAATGTTTGGGTAGTGGGCCATATTTGAATATTTTTTTAAATATTTATATTGCAGAGGAGGAATTTAAGAAAAAATTGTTGTCTTACTCTTATTAATAAATTAATTAGCTCCAGACTCCATCATTTAATGGACTATTCAATGTTGATGAGGTATTTTGGGTTTGGTTTGGGCTGGGCCAGGTTGGATTTTGTCATGTTGATGACCTGTCTCCAATCATATTTTGCCAACTCATACCATCTTTCTTTTTTCAGTTTTGATACTGAATTTAATTCTATATATTGACAAAATAAAAAATATATAGCCTAGAAAATAATATAAGTAACAAAATTACTTGCACCCGGTGTTTATAACAAACCATGCTAATTTTTTAATTAAGTCATAAATTAAGGTGCGAATGTTTATTAATTATTGATTTAAGAATAAGAGTATATGTATAAATATGTATCATATATATTCTTTTCTCTTAGTTTTCTTTCCGGTGTCCGGTATCAGTATTAGAGTCTGACAAAATATAAATTTGCACCGAGAAGTCCCATATTGTGGGGTAAAGCGCTCCCTAACAGAGACAATTTCATACTCAGGGCTCGAATCTGAAACCTCTTGTAAAGGATGAAAGAATACTTACTATTTCACCACAATCTATTATATATTTATATGCCAACTCCGATTTCTTTTAGAATTATTTAAACTCTAAATTTAACTCCTATATATAATAGTAAGATTAATAACCTGAAAATGAGGCAGGTAACATATTACAAGAAGTAAAAAAATTTACACGGTTTGTGTATGTAATAACTTGTTTGGATGGTTGTTACACATCTTTTTATAATGTGTTGTATCGTAGTAAATTATATTGTATTGTATCGTCTTATGAATACAACACTTGAATACATTGCATTATTTGTTGTTGTTAAATAATATTTTACTATTGGGTTTGACTGTGTCGTACTGTACTGTAACTGTTAAGTTTATTAAAATACCCTCAATTGTTTAAATATTAAATTTATCAAGAATTACGCATAAAAATAATTTAAGAAAATCTCTTTCTAGTAATTTATCACCAAATACGTCTTAAATTTATCACCAAATATGTCTTAACTATCATTAAAAAAAACAAAAAAAAACAATGTTAAAGAACGGAATGAGAATTGGCAGAACAAAGGAATAAAAAATTAGAATTAAACTCACATTAGGAGAAAAAACGAAACAAAAAGAAGGCAAAACATTTACCTTTTATGTTGGAGTTGGAAGCGATAGATTATGGGGGAAAAAAGGAGACTAAGACAAAGTAGGCTATAGGTTGGAAATTTAGAGTTAAAATAAAAAAGTTAAAGGAAAAAATAGAATTGTGGAGTAATAAGTTATGGCATAACTAGAAAGAAAAATAGGAAACAATTCCACCATACCATATCGATTGTTTCAAAAAATGGGACTTTTTATTGTTCCAAAATAGTGAATTTAACAATAAAATACAACTAATTTTAATGAAACAATCAAAACAAACATTTTTTTAGGATAACAATACAATACGATAGAATTTGTAACAACCATCCAAACAAGTTAGGATCAAAGACAATACTTACAATTTTTCATTATTGTAAATGAAATGGTTGTTATATAGTACTATTTATCAAGGAAATATGTGAGGTTGAAATTTGATAGGTTAATTAGTGGCGGACCCAGAATTTTTGTTAAGAGATGTTAAAATTTATAAAAGTAATATAACAGGAAATTAAAGGGAGTCAATAGACAGTATATGTGCATATAGTTTATTTTTTACCTAGCTACACAATGTATTTTCCTGTGAAGGGGTGTCATTTGACACCCCTTCTTATAAGGTGGCTGCGCTTCTGAGGTTAACATGACCGTAATTATTGTTGTGTGTTTAAACTTTAAATGGAAAAGGGCCAGAAATGTCCTTGAATTATTTGAAATAGCTTAAAAATACCCTCCGTTTGTTTTTGGTACCAAAAATATCCTTGTCGTCTATGTTTTGGACCACAAATGCTCCTTAAACCGTTAGTCTTGCCATTGAAGCTGACATGGCAGTCCAATTGGGTTAGATTTTCTTACATGGCCATGCACCTAAGCAATCCAGCATGGCAAAATATTTTTTCGAAATTTTTTATTCAAATACAAAATCAACTCTTATTCCGAAAAGAGTAAAACATTTTCGGTTTTTTTTTTTATTTCGGAGTTCTTTTATTAAAATACAAAATCAACACTTATTTCGGAAAAAGTAATTTCCCGATATATTATTCTTGATTGGGGTTTAATATTTGATTGAAAAACTCCATTGTTCTCTTTTGTGAATTTTGATTAGTTTGATATAATTTTTTAGATGCTTCTCTTTTATAGCTTCACAAAAGGTACACATTTACCGTAAGTATCAGGTTCATCCGACGTTCTTATAATTTTTAGAGTTTTCAAATTTTCAAATATTTCGAAATACAACTTCAACTGAAATTTAAATTTTTTATGGTCGAACACTTATTCGGAAAAAAGTAAAATATTTTCGGAAGAATATAATAGAGCATGTTCCAAAATAATTTATTTTGTATATTGTATATAATATTTTAATAAATAAATAATTTTCGGAATAAGTGAAATTTCCAGAATTTTTTTACTTTTTTCGGAATAAGTGTTGATTTTGTATTTTAATAAAAAAAATCCGAATAAATAATTTTGCCGGAAATTTTAGCTTTTTTCGGTAAGTGTTGATAATTGTATTTTAATAAATATTTCTGGAAAAATAATTTTTTCGAAAAAATAATTTTGCCATGCTGGATTGCTTCGGTAGATGGACATGTAAGCAAATCTAAACCGGTTGGACTGCCATGTCAGTTTCAATGGCAAGACTAACGGTTTAAGGAACATTTGTGTTCCAAAACATTGATTGCACAGATATTTTTGGTACCAAAAATAAACATAGGGTATTTTTAATAGCTCAAGGACATTTTTAACCTTTTTCCGAACTTTAAACAAGAATTATGATAATATTATTATTTATACTAATCAGCCATGAAATAATTAAGTTCTGTGTAATCAAGCAACTCCTACTTTATGTATTGTGCCTTAAATAAACTTCGAACATTATTTGATACTTGCAATCATTTCAGCAGAACATGTTTAAAACCGACTATGATTATTGCCCAATAATATATTCTCAATCAATGTATTCCTTAATTGTTGACATTTCAGGAAACCAGAAAACCTAATCTTTCAATGTATCATGATAAATAGAAAATTTTAACAGCAAAAGGCAGTCCGATGCACAAAGCATCTCACATTAATGCAGGGTATGGAGAAGGCCCGGATTCCTAGGGGTGTGATGTAGACAGGCTAACCTAATACATGCATTAGCGACTGGTTCCACGGCTCGAACATGTGACCTATAGGTCATATAAAGACAAATGTACCGTTACTTCAAGGCTCCCGTTACAGCAGCAAATCGATATTCTCTGTATGTATAGCTGTCTCCTATTTCTTCCATCCTTAACCAGAGATCTCGAGTTGAAATATTGAAAATGGAGAATAGAATTAGTCGGGCCAGTGGGTTTCGAACAGGGCCAGAGCCAAACTTATGGCTACGTATTCGGCTACGTATTCGGCAGAACTCAGTAGCTTTGGCTCAAACCGTCTATTTGTGTTATAAAGATTTATTGAATATGTATAAATAATCTATTTAGAACCTAGTAAGTAAAAATGATTATGGTCCAAAACCCTTAAACTAAAAATCTTAGTTTTGCCTCTGGTTCCAAATATGGTATACCAGATGGTTATAAAAGAACAGATATTTGTTCAAATGCAGTTTATTGTTCCCTGGAAAAGTAGAGAAGATTGATCAAGCTTTGGAAATGCAATCAAATAAATCATGTATAGAAAGACATCATTGTATTCCTTTTTCAGCAATAAATTTACAACTCTGAAGATCAATTTTAGCAACAATTATCAGAACTATTCAGCTTTGTGTTATCCTGTATAAAAATCCAGCTTTTAGTACTATACACCCCATGAAGTATAAAATTAATTATTTACACATTATGTATGTCAACCTGCTTTTCTTGAGCCAAGCGTCTATCGGAAACAACCTCTCTACCTCACACAAGGTAGTCGTAAGGTCTGCGTACACCCCACCCTCCCAAGACGTCACTTGTGGGATCATACTGAGTATGTTGCTGTTGTGTATGTCAACCTGAATATGTACAATCACTATAGTACGAACTCAGTAAGTACATCGTCGATAATTCCAGTTAAAAGATGCTTCTCAATGTCAGTCACTACTTGTTCAACCTCATCGAAAGTAAATCCATTTCTCCAACCAAGATCCCATGTTGTACTAACTACTTCATTGCACCATATATCTCTTTCATGCAAAGCATAAAGAGCGTCAACTGAAAGGTTATTGCCATCAACCTTATTGTAACTTCTCAAGACTTCTATCTTGTCGCATATATCATTCACCAACTTGTCAAAGGAGATGGAAATTTTCGACGTCTTAATGGGATTTTTCGATACTGCCAGGGTACACTGAGACCTTTTATGTTCTAATAATTCATTGGCACAATCCAATAAGAGTGTGTTTTCTGCGACTTCATTGTCGACACTAATTGTTTTCCACACTGTTGGTTCCCATGCATCAGTATCGAAAAGCTCCTCTGCTTGACTGAGGAATGATTCGTTGCTCAACAGTATGTGTCGTGTAGTCGCTCTAGATTTAAGGTCTTCCTTTTCAGTTGAATGCAGATGAACTTGATAGCTAGTGTGCTCCATTAGGGGAATGTCATGGTCACACTGGATAAATGGCACGGTAGACTCAGATGCGAAACTTTCATCAGTATTAAGATTATCTGCAATAGAAGATTGTATGTTGTAAGTAATTGTACCGCGACTAGAGATTAATCTACTCGGATCAATAACTAGAGTAGTAGAAGATACATTTCTCCATAACTTGTAAAGACGCAAGAACCTTTTACATAATCATTTCTTTATCGCAGTCCTCTGAAGAGATCGAATAAGGAAAGAAGTAGATGGACCCATATAGAGACAGTGAACGTATAATACTAATAACGAAGTTTATGTGTCTGTCTTCTAAATATCATATAAGTTTAAGCTAGATGAACTTCAGTTGCTACTACTCTTCCGTTTTCACTTTTCATGGTGTCGGGCCTTATTTACTGGTTATTATTTCTGCTTTCCATCTATTTACTGGTTCTTGTGATGTTGTTATTATTTCTATGGTTTATTGTTGATGGTACTGATATATTGTCTTTTTTCGTCACCTTGAGCCGAGGGTCTATTCGAAACCGCCTCTCTACCCCCTCGGGGTAGAGGTAAGGTCTGCGTACACACTACCCTCCCCAGACCCCACTTGTGGGATTTAACTGGGTCGTTGTTGTGTTGTTGTTGTTGAACTTCAGTCGCTACTCGAAGGTTTCCAACCTGGTTCACTAAGCGGCGAGCTAACTGAATAAGCTATCATAATTCACAATGAATATTTGCAAAAGGTTGCGTAAAGCACAAGACAATGCAAAATTGATACTGATTACATGACACCACGTCAAACATATCGATACGAGGGCCTTACCAATGACAACGTTTTCAAAGATTTCAGTCACTTCCTCCAAGGGAAGCTCTTCTGAGGATGTAATCTTGGTTATGGTTATATCACTGTCCCGATCAACTGCGTGCACAATCTGGTTGTTGTCATCCTTGTGTTCCATAATCTCAACCTGCATCGACATATTCCATTAGTCTTGACAAATACAAAAGAAGCTCTCTCTAAATAAAGTTTGACAGGTACGAGCCACTTTCTAGTGTCCCTAAAATTGTGACTGTAATCTTATCCGAATAATAATAACAACATTTGGAGTAATAAAATTTATTGAAAAAAATTAATTACGACTTCAAGATAAAAGGTATAAGGGTGCACTTACCGTAGGAACAACGGAGGAACTTTTGATAGACTTTTCAGTTTTGACATTCTTCTTCCCATTTCTGGAGTTATTAGTTGCAATGGATTTGACGCGCTTTGAGATAGTACTATTTGGCGGCGCAACAAGTTTTTCTGGTGTATTCGGCTTTCGCTCAGGTTTCCTCACTTTAGCAGTGGTCTTCTTGCTTTGATCCTGAAATTTAGCAGTGTTATTAAAATCAGCATTTTTCATTTCTCCAGATTTCTTCGCGCCAACAGCTCGTTGAGTTCTCTCAAACTTTTTTTCTATCGCTTCTTTCTTCGGTTGCTTATTCTTTACAGGAGAAGAATCTCTATTCTTTGTAGAAGGCAGTTTTCCCTGAATGACAACTTCATTAGTCTTTTGACGTGAAGGCGCTACACCACCCTCCTTGGATCCTTTTTCGTCGATGAAGTTAGTCTTCTGAACCTTCCGTGTCTGTAATTTCCGGTAAATAGTGAAATTCACAGGTGAATTCTCTTCCTTTGAGTTCCATTTTCCAAATGTCTCTTTAGTGTCTGAAGGAAACTTTTGTGCCTGCATTTCTGGAACGTACATCGGCTTCATGATCACAATAGGTGGAGCATCATCGGCGAAACTTTTCAAGAAATGAGAAACACCGGTTTGATGAGAAATCACATTATTAGATCCGTCAACACACTTGCTTCTCAAAAGGCCTTTGAATTGCATGGTTTCAATTATTCCATCCAATGTTCTCCGTTTTGGATCCGCCCTCTGACCGATGACAGACGGCTTCTTTGCCTTTGGCAAATCTATTTCGAATATAGGCCTTCTCTGCTTCAAAACCTTATCCTTCTCTAATTGTTTCTGTGTTGTAGGAATCTCTTCAAGTCCCATTAGTCTTGCAATCAAATTTGGCGCCGCTTTCGGCTTCTCCTTTTGAGTCTTTTCTGGAGAAGAGTCAAAAGAGGCAAAATCTTTGGATTCAACCATGGAACATTGGCTTGAGCTAGAGGACGGGAGATCAGGCGATAAAACCATTTTTTTGCCATCAACAACACGCGACTTTTCTATCGATGACTCACTCGAGCTAGTGAAGCTAGTAGAGGGGAAATCCGGAGATAACTCTACTTTTCTTCTATCGATACGAGCCTTCTCTGAACCACAACATGACGACAACAAATTTTGTCTAGCAAGACCATCTCTTATCGCTTCCCTTAACTCATCATAACAATCCCTCGAACCATCAACAGAAAATCTTGACTTCTCAAACTCCACCTTATCATACCTATGATCTACAACACGTTCGGATTTAGTCCTTCCAATTCCTATTTTCCTCAACTTTGTCATATATTCCGAAGCTTCTTGCAATTTCCCCAGCATAACTATCGACTCTTGTAAATCAATAGCTCCTTTCAACAAATCTTTCGCGATATCCTTAGAATCCTTTTGTTTTCCAACTTTACGATCTTCCATATTTTGAGAGTCAATCTTCGATATTTTAATAGTCTTACCTTCAATAACACCTTTGGGATTATCACAAGTGACAAATGATCGATACATAACTGATCTCAGACTATCTTGAGGCATATTCTATAACATAAAATTTCGAGTAGAATTAGTCGGATATCGACGTAAAATCTTGAAAACAACAACAAACATAATGAATGTTTTAAACTAATAAGATTTGCCAAATGTACTCACATAACTAATTCTTTGACTTGAAGTTTTCAAAGGTTTGAGTCACTGAAAGCAGAACCAAATATAAAGAATTAGTTGCCATCTATGAAGACAAATATAAACTTCTCAAATATTGAATATATTCATCTCCATTGAAATATTCAAATTAGAATTATGAAGTTTATTCATTTCTTAATTCTCATTATATTCTTCCTAATCTTTACAGAATATTTACAAATAAGAGGAAAAGGAGACAAATGAAAGAGATAGCTACAACTGTGATAAACAAAAAAAATATTATTTTAAAAAAAAGACAGCCCGGTGCACTAAGCTCCCGTTATGTGCGGGTCCGGGAAAGGGTCGGACTATAAAGGTCTATTGTACGCAGGCCGCGGCCTTACCCTGCATTTCTGCAAGAGAATGTTAATACGGCTCGAACCCGTGACCTAAACAGCAACAATAATTACATCTCGGGGTCCGGGGAAGGGCCGGACCACAAGGGTCTATTGTACGCAACCTTAGCCTGCATTTCTGCAAGAGGCTGTTTCCACGGCAAATGAAAATCTTGGAACAACCAAAAAGATCACAGTGATGAATTTACACACACACAGACACACACTCACAGGTGCAAATGAAAATCTTGGAACAACCAAAAAGATCTCAGTGATGAATTTACACACACAAACACACACTCACAGGTGCAAATGAAAATCTTGGAACAACCAAAAAAGACCACAGTGATGAATTTATACACAAAAACACACACTCACAGGTGCAAATGAAAATCTTGGAACAACCAAAAAAGACCACAGTGATGAATTTATACACAAAAACACACACTCACAGGTGCAAATGAAAATCTTGGAACAACCAAAAAAGACCACAGTGATGAATTTACACACACAGTCACACACTCACAGGTGAAAATGAAAATCTTGGAACAAACAAGAAAGACCACAGTGATGAATTTACACACACAAACACACACTCACAGGTGCAAATGAAAATCTTGGAACAACCAAGAAAGATCAAAGTGATGAATTTACACACACACATAAAATAGCAACAAATGAACACATTCTAATTAATTCTCACCTGAATTAGCCCTTTAAATTTGTGTGAGCAAAAGAGTGAACAGACCCCAGATCCTATAACAAAAATAATAGCTGGTAAATCTTGACTTTTTTGGTTCAGTCCACCCAACTATTCACAGTTACTATATGAAAATGAATATGAGAATGTCCCTTTATTTTCAAGAACTTGGACTTTAAGGAATTTTCTGTTTATTCTGCTTAATTAATATATTAGCAATAAAAGAAGAGAGATTTTAATGTGAATTGTGGGTGGTGGTTGAGGATGATGCTTACTCCCATGTGAGCTGAACTGTACCTAAGACTAATTGGATATGCCAAAATAAATAGGGTTATTGGAAAATTAGACTAGAAATTTTGATCAAGATGGAAAAACTTTTTTGCTTTTTCGCCCAATATTCTGTACCTATATTGGGGCCCGGCTAATCTGGATTCGCTCCGGGAAGTTTCACGTTGGGGGCAAATGGAAAAAAATTATTACTCCCTCCGTCCTAATTTATGTGGCGGAGTTCGAATTTCGAAAGTCAGATGATTTTTTCTTTGATAGCTATTTTTCCATCTGCTTTTTATATTATTTGAAATGAAAATTATTATGTTATTGTACTTTTTACGTAGTTTCCAAATAAGTAAATTTTATTTCGAAAAGCTTATAGATTCTATATTCGAATTCACTCTAAAATATTAAAAAGTTTGATTCTCAAAATTCGAGTTTCGCCACATAAATTGCGACAGAGGAGTAGCATCTGGCGTTCATAATCCGATAAATACATAACATGCACTCGCTGTTATAACAACGACGACTATGCTTCACTCCTAAGCAAGTTGAGGTCGATTAAGTTGTTATTATTTGTCATAAATTGATAAAATTTACGCTGATTTTCAACCTACCACAACTCTTCTCCTTTATCAAGATTACTAATTATATACCTTAATTGAACATTTAAGTATAATTTATTAATAAATTTGATATAAACAGTATATACTAAATGTTAAATTTTTTATTATCACAGACTTACAACTTATTTGGATGGTTGTTACCTATTGTATTGTATCGTATTGTTACTTTAAATACGATGTTTGTTTTAGTTGTTATTTAAATTTTATTGTATCGTTAAATCCGTCATTACGTAACGACGAAATGTGCCACTTTATGTAACGACCGATTTGGTGTGGTTGCGTCGTTATCCTGACTTTTTCTCTCATCTCACCCTTCACTATTATTAAATAATTTTATTTTATCACTTACTCTACCTTTTTATATAATAAATTTATCCTGTATCATAATTTTTCTTTATAATATTACAAGTTTATCCTTCATATTGTCGCATGTCAATGTGTGATATCATGAAACAACAACAAATAATACAATCTATCCAAACATGTATTCATCAAACGATACATTTCAGTATAATACAATATAATATATTATGAAACGATATGTAACAACCGTCCAAACAGGATATTAAAAAACAAACTTGTAGAAAACTTGAGTCTGTAGAGTAACCTACAAGGAGAAACTACCATGAAAATGACTGTGAATTAATTAAATATTTGTAGCCAACCGTTTGGTTGTTTTTGGAACATATTCTCTGCAGGGGACAAGTTTTAGAGTTGGGAACCAAAATATTAATTTTTTGGACTAAAAAAACAAAAATAAATGTAAAAAAAGAAGAAGACGAAACTATATATAGCGTCCAAGTACTGGGCGCTATACATTACTTGGACGCTATATATAAAAAGCTGCCATGTCAGGTATAGCGCCCAAGTACCTGGCGCTATACCCTTTTTTGAAAAACGTGCCCGTGTTATTCAAAACGCCCGTCCTCCTTCTTCCTCCACCATTTTTCAATCCTTCTCTTCTTCTTGGTCCCCCCTCTGCCCCATCTTTTTTTAAAAAAAAAATTTGGGTCCCCCCGTCACATAAAAGTTGAAGAACGTAGGTCCCACTTTCGAGTAGTGCTTCATGTTATTGTGGATTCACATTTCTGGAGTCAAAATTTCAATTTATTTACTTTCCAAAAACTCTAAATCGAGGTATTTCGGTTTATTTTAAGTTAAAGCTTTTATAATAATGCATATTATTTGATTTGTATGTGTTTTAGTTCGTTTTGTGTGTTTTTTTTTTTGCGAAACTAGTGTGTTAAATTTATCCGGACTTAATATTAGTGTTTTATAAAAAAATATAAATTTGTCAGATAAATTTGTCCGTTAATATCCAGATTTATATATATGTGTTTTCATGCCGTTTTGTGTTTTATTTGCAATTAAATTTATTTGTTGTTTATGTTTAGTTTAGATTATTTTTTAGCGTAGTAAAATCTAGACCTTTTTAGCGTAGTAAAATGTAGACCCTTGTAGTGTAGTAAAATTTAGAGCCTAGTAGCATAGTAATGTGTAGTATTTTAGCGTAGAATTCCTTTAGTTTAAGTATCTTATACTGGTAGTTGAAAATGCAAACTTTGTACAATTAAGTTAATAATTATGCAACACATTTTAAAAATATTGAATATGACACAAATAGTTAATTTGGTTCCACTGGGCCTCAAAATATCGAGCCCCGAACCCATAGGTATATATATATATATATATATATATATAATTTGTACAATTAAGTTATTAAAAAAAATATGAATTTAAATTATAAAACAAACACATAATTATTAATGATAGCTTGGTGCTACTAGGACTCAAATATCGAGCCTGGAACCCATATGTATAAATATTGTATATGTCTAAAAATTGTGTATCTCAAAAAATTAATATTTGACACAAATAATTATTAATGTTAGTTTGG